>MU226463.1:1657304-1677834 GCA_018584345.1 Thuja plicata
AGGTTAACCATCTTGGTTTTCCTCTGCACACCTGAGACATGACAGGGTCACTTCTCAAATTACCCCGGGTGTCTGATGCAGGAGCATCCTGGGTGTAAGGGCAATCTTGCATCACCCAAAAATATTTATGTTTGCTTTTCAATAAGGGCTATTTTGTACAAGATGCTATTTTTGGAAACTTACTATTTTTAGTAAGTTGGTAGTTTGAACTTGGAATGTTCTAATTTCCCAGGTGAAGGTTCATCTTAGTCATATAAGAATGCCAGTTGAATTTCATTGCCAGATCATCTATATTGGCGAAGCTATTAAGGATTTACTGTTGAATTTTTAGGGTGCAAAACCTTTGAGCTCAATTTTTAGGACCTTAGAGGCTGCGGATCAAGGTCGAACCCCTGGCTAACTGGCACTTCGCATGTCAGGCACTGTAGATCGTGATCTCCCCTTTCCGGAAAGTGGTTATAATAGCCAATCGGAGCTACAATTCAAAAGTTATGGCTTCCAGAAGTTGGGCTACCTAATCTCATGTTTTGTAAATATTTAAAGCCGACCCTTTTGTAATAAAAGTGAAAAAATAATTAAATGCAAAGGGTAGTCGGCCTTAATGGCTAGATTTCTGGAACCTTCTCGGGCGGTGAAAATTGCTTATATAAAGAAGGCCCGTAGTGTTGTCTAGGGCAGTTCTGGGTGGTTATTTGAGGCTTTGTCCTACAGATTATTTTAAGGGATGCCCATGTGGCTTTTGACATTGTAATTCTGAAGTTTGTAATTCCACATTTGTGGAGCCAATAAGAAGCCAATTTTATGTTCTTGCAAATTTATGTTGTTTCTCTTTGTTTCTGTCATGTACTTGTGGTATTAAGGGGATTCCCCTTCATCAGTACCATGGCTCTCTTGGTATATCTCCTTTTCATGCCATGTTGGATGGAAGGAATACTGAGAGGGGGGTCAATCACTATTTTACAAATCTTAACTTTATTAATCTAATTTCCAATCCACTTAATGCATATAACAAAAGGTAAAGTACAAGAACATAAAACAAATAAGTAAAACACCATAACACATGTATTTTATCATGGAAACCCTTTTAGGGGAAAATCCATGATACATATGGAACCCACAAAGAAAATATTATGTAGAAATATCTTTTTACAATAAGTTTAGGAATGCACTTGCATTCAGGCACACTACTTAGAGCTCACTTCTCAATTACAATTAGGGCTACAACCATCTACAAGAAGGCTCATTTCCTTACAAAATTACAACAATGATCACATACTTTTGAAATTCTAAAATAACATCTAACAATGTTTGATTACAGTTCCATATTATCACATACTCTGATCTGATACACTTTTACCTCTAACTGCCCTATTTTCCCACTCTTCGCTAACCAGATCATTAGATCTACAAAAATATTCATAAAATCCTTCACTTTACACCTTGCACATTGATCTTATGTATCAACACTGTCCTCTGATCATTCACACACACTTCAAAAACCTAATTCATCGATCTTATATGTCCTCAACCAAAAATTTGATATCCCAATGTCAGCTCTGAAAATATTCATGGGAAATGTAACATGTTTTGTCCAAGTCAGACAAATCCTTAATTCAAATTCACTTCCAAACAAAAAAATTTTGTAAAATCTTCCATACATGTTTTCTTTATCATTTAAACATAAAATTTAGTGCCAAAAACAAATTTATCATGTATGCGTAAATATTTTTCACCCATAATTTGATTGTTCTGACTAATAACATAAATAGTAATGTTAAGATCTTTCTAAATTTCACACCACATATCACCGTACCTTCACATTATGGATTATGAATCTATATACATCCAAAAATATTTCCTTATATGTGCACCAAAATATTTTAACATGGAAAGGAGCACCAGACCTTTTACTGTACATTGCCTAAACACTATGTTCTTCATTTCCATACTTAACCAAATTCTGATCCTGACTTCTGGTCTGATTTCCAATTGCAATGTACATGTGGAATTAGTGTTTAGTTACCATTAATGACAACACCCAAGCTTCTATGCAGCGTCCCTTTCCAAAAATCTCCCCCTTTTGCATTGATAACAACACTTAGTGAAAAATGACTAAGTATCCAAAACTGTCTACTCCACAGAACTTAACTACTCCAAAAAAATTCAAACATAATTCCACCATAAATCCCCCTAAGCATAATATGCACATTTTTCACTGTCCTATACTCCCCCTTTGACATCAATGGAAAAGGCATACCAAAAATGTCCTACACTCCCCCTAAACTTTGCATACCAAAACGTATATACATAAATGCAAAAAATTGCTAACTTACATCAATTTAAAAATATCTGCACATATGGTCTTCAGTAAGTATAGATCTATCCAACCTTCGTTGAGATTTATCAAAAATCATATGTGGCCATTGATTAGAAATACCTTTTCTTCTGTCATTTGTAGGTTTGTTGGGGCTGATGAGGCTAATGATTTTTTTTCCTCTTTCATTGGACTAAACAATATCTGAAGTTTAGGAGAAATCAAACTCCTAAGATCTCCCACTCGGCCAATAGTATTCTCCCTTTATTTCTTCAAAACCTTGATCTTCTAAAGATAAGATATTTCTTTTCCTTTTGGTTCAGATGTAGAAGCATTCAAAGGGTTAAAATATTGAGCAATTTGTTTTAATTTTTTCTCATTCTTTTCTCTGCTTCTCTATTCCTTCAACAAATTTTGAAGTTGATAGACATGACTTGTATATATTCCCACCTTCATTCAAAGCATATTTAATTCCCTTAATGTTGTGTCTAACACAGCTCTATCATATTCTATCAACTTCTTCAACTCATCAAAACTCTTCTCATTAAAATCATTCCTAACCTTAATCTCAACAAACTTTTCAAATGACTCAAATTGAGTACTTACTACATTTATTAGTCTCTTGAGATCATCAAAAGGGTTTTCTATTCCATCCTTGAAAAAATTTGGCATTAACTTCTCAAGTATACCGGATGCCTTCTCCAACAACTTGTTGACTTCAATGTGGGTCTTCAACATTTCCTCTCTTTCTTGGGCCTCAACAAACTGTGCTATTTTGAGCTTCTGAAGGGGTGAAAGGGCTGACAAATCAATTGGCTCTTGTGACAGTTGTGGAACATATTCCAAACTATCCTTTTCTGTGAAATCTTTCACTATCTTGGAAGTGTTTCCTTCCTTTCCCTTATCCTTCTTCTCTTTCTCTACTACCATTTTACTATCCTCTTCCTCCTTTGGCTCCTCTATAATCAATGGCACATCTAATCTAGAGGTTGAATAACCTCTACATTTTCTATCCTTTCTGCCTCTACTTCCTTCTCTATCTTTGCTCCTTTATCTTTCACCTCTTCCTTCTCAATGAACTTCTCCTTCTCGGTCATTTGTACTTTTGTTGTCACCATCTCTGGAATGTCAGTCACATCAATCTCAACTTGTTTCTATACTTCTAGAACATTAGGAGCATTCAAAGTAGATAAACCAAATTCAGGTATGAAATTACTTGCACCTTGAGTTGTTACAAGGTTAACTTCATATTGGTTCCTTTCAACATAAGCTCTCATGATCTTGTATGTCTCCTCAATAATTTATCTTGTCTTTCCCTTCATTATCTGATTCATTCTTAGTTTACTCTTAAACAATTTTTCTGTGTCCTTAAGAATTTGTTGGACCTCCTAATTTGCAATCACCGGACATAAGTCTACTAGTACCTTTTCTCTTAATATTTTATCCTCGACCAATGGATATGATTTCCTTGCATCTAGAATATTATATAGACTTTTTGGTATCTCATATGCAATCTCTATAAGAGCCTTTTTGAATCTATATATGTATCTAACCACAACCTATTCAACTATACTCTTTTCCTTATTATCAAATTTATCAAAGAATTTTTATACTGGCTTCAAATCACCATGTGATGTAATACTCTTAACTATGTCATTTACTAACATTCCATTATCATCAGACTCAAATTTAGTCATTTTACCTTCTTGTCCTTTCTCACCAAATGGTTTGGGCTTGGTAACTAGTGATGCCTTGGTCTTCTTTTGCTTCTTCAATTGCTTCACCTCAACATCAAATTCAGTTTCTTCATCATTTTCAATGATGAGTTCCTCATTCTTTTTATTTTCTTTCGTCTTCTTCTTACCCTTTGGCTTCTTCTTTTCCTCTAGCCTCTTCCTCTTGGTTTCTTTTGTAGGTGGAGACAGTTGTGGATTCTTTGTTGTAGACCTCCTTGTCTACCTACCCATACCAGGTGTGGATATAGAACTAGGTTCACCAACTTTAATTGGCTTTACATCAGTAGCATCTTTCTAATTTCTTCTAAGATACAAAATTATAAAATCCTTTACAGTTGCTACCTTCTTCATCACATTCCTCTCTATCTTAGGTTCCTTGAATTATTTGTAGACCTTTAGACCCTTCTCATCATATGTACCAAACTTCTCTTCAGTAGGATTTTTTTGGCTTACTAAATAATTCTTTAGCATATAGATCAAGTATTCGCTCATCCTTCTCATAGCCCATAGGCATAACCCATGAGGTTCTAGGTTATATTTCCTCTATCAGACATTGGTCTATATCTACCATAAAGAAGATTGTATCCTTGTATTTCTCTACTAAAGACTAGGGTATTCTTTTTTTTCTATGATGCATCATGCTTTGAAATTCCTTAAAGTAACCCTAAATAGCAGTTGTTCTCATCTTGTTGTCCATACCATACATCAACTCCCTAATTTGGACTGCTACAAGTCTGTCACCGGACCAATTTAGTCGACCTACTCCAAGGAATTCAATCATGAAATAGAAATATATGCATAATATTAAGGTTCCAACTTAAAAGATTTATTTTAATCCTTCTTAATCTTTGTGAGGTTTCCAATTAGTTGTCTGCATATCACCTAACATAGGTCATATACCTTGTTTTCCTTGAGCATCTGATATGCAATATAGATAGCTATTCTAGACACATAAATGTCTCTACTAGAATGATAAACTTTGCATCCTACCACCATTGATGTAAACATAACATAATCTTTAACTACATCATTTATAATCATACCTCATTTATCAGATACCACTAGAGTAGCATCATGAACTATGTCATCATTCGTAATCTTCATCACGGGTATTCCGTCGGATTCCCAGAACCCTATCACAACTTGTATAAAATCCTTTGTAATCTTCATTGGCTTGTTGAGCCACATGAATTCACCATTTACCCTACTAAGTATGTATCAAATCCATTCATCTTCCCCAATCAACAAAAAATCTGCAGATTGAGAAAATTTATTCTCTTCTAGGGTTTTGAGCTCATGTTTCAATTTTTCATTCTCTATAAGCTCCCCATTGTACAAATCCTTCAATTGATTAGTACCAAGATCCTCCAAATTAAGGTGGATGTATTCACTAACATCCTTGACATGTAAAACTTTGTATGACACATTTGAAAGAGAACCCTTTGGATACACCTCAACTGACTTGAATGGATGTTTCTTGAATTTGGGTTGTGGCCTCTCTATGATATCGACTATAATAGGAGTATTCATGGTGAAATATTCAAATTTCTGAGATACGTGGAGATAAATGCTTTTTGCAAAGCTAGGGTTTGTATAAAACATCTTTAAAAATCTTCTCTATCACTTCGGTCTTGATGAAAATCACTAGCAGAGCACCTGTTCTTTGTTCTCTTCAAATACAAAGTGACAAATTCAAGTCATATTTCTCCTTATGTAGTTCACATACCTAAATTTTAGGTATCATTCATGCTTCAAGCCCTAAATGTTTTCAAACACCCAATTCACCGCTTGGTTCACATAAATTGGTTGTGCACCTCCAAAAATTACCAAATCCTTTCGGTAAACACTCCAAAACCTTTTTTCCAACATAATAAAACTATTCCATGTCTTCTTGATTCATGTATTGTTACCTGCAAGGGGTTTCGTAATATTTTGTATGTAAGCTCCCCTAGGCCAAAGGCCTAAACTCAATTCCCTGAGGAATTGCTACTACCAAATCCAGACGCAGACCCTTCTGGTGTGTTCTCAGGATTCTTCTTCACCCATTTTTGCTTTGCTTCCTAATCTCTTCAACATTCACTTTTGCCTTGCCTTTATCATTTCCTGGCTTATTTATGCTCTTATCAACCATACCTCTCTTGTTTGTGTTATTATTCTTGTATTACCTTGTAATATGACCAGATCTATTACATTTGTAGCATACAACATTCCTTTGTCCATTTATGTTTCTCATCTAGTTTCTCTTTGATGTGTACTTCTTGGAAATGTGTCCAAATCCATTGCATGCATAACACTTTATTTTTCTTCTATTTTTATGGAGTTGGTTGGAACACTTCTGCATTCACTTGCCTTATGACCATGTTTATTGCACTTATAGCATTGACCATAAAAAGATGCATTATTATGATTCATCATATTCCTACAATACATGACTTTATGACCACACTTATTGCACATAAAGCACTTACCACCAATCCTTTGAGCGTTAGGTTGTCTTTTTTATGGCTTCTTGTCCTTCTTCTTCTTAAATCTAGAGTTTCTTTGAGCAAATCTAGAACTTACCCCTTTCTCAAATCCATGGCCACTCTTATCATCTAGACTCCTCTGAATTTCAATTAGTGAATCAATCTTGGTTGAATTGATCATAAAATTTTCTTTGTAGTCATTAGCAATTACAACCTCATCTCAAAGTTCTTCCTCAAGATCCTTGGCTCCCTACAGATCAACAACAAGTCTATTACATCCATCAGGTCTTTCCTTCAAGGATTGATTTAGATTGTCTTCATTCTTATTCCTATCTTCAATCTCCCTTGTCATCCACATCATAATAGATTCCATCTCATTCCTCATCATTGCATTATCTCTTTTGATCTTTTCACATTCTACAATTTTCTCTTTCATGTCTTGACTCAACTGTTCATCATCCAAGCTCTCATTATCCTTTTGTTGTAATTGGTCACAAAGTTCCCTTCTTTTCATCTTTTCTAGATTCAAATATATTTTCAATTTTGTAATGAATATTTCTACTTCTTTGAGATCCCTCTGCAACTCCTAAACTTCTGATTTAGAGTGATCAAGATCATCTAAGGCAACTAAGAGTTGTTCTTTCAAATCTAAATCCATCCTTCCTTCTTTGATCACCCTCAAGATGTTAGGCTTCCTCCAAGGGACCAATAGCTCTGATACTAATTTTTGGATGGAGGGAACACTGAGAGGGGGGCGAATCAATATTCTACACATCTTAACTTTATTAATATGATTTCCAATCCACTTAATGCATATAACAAAAGGTAAAATGTAAGAGCATAAAACAAATAACCACAACACTATAACACATGGATTTTATCATGGAAACCCTGTTAGGGGAAAAACCACGGTAGGGATGGAACCCACAATAAAAATACTCTGCATAAATATCTTCTTAGAGTAAGCTAAGGAATGCACTTTCATTCAGGCACATTGCCTAGAGCTCACTGCTCATTTACAATTAGGGATACAACCCTTTACAAGAAGGCTCGCTACCTTACAAGATCACAAAAATGATCGCAAGATTTTGAAATGTTAAAATAACATTTAAAAATATATGATTACAGTTCCAAATTAGCACATAGACTAATCTGATACACTTTTACCTCTAATTTTCCTATTTCCCTACTCTTCGCTAATCAGATTATCAAATCTACAAAAAACATTATGAAATCCTTCACTTCAAACCTTGTGCACTCATCTCATGCATCAACATTTTTCATTTTATCATTCACACACACTTCCAAAACCCAATTCATCGATCTTATAGGTCCTCAACCAAAAATTTGATCTCCCAATGTCAACTCCAAAAATGTTCTGGGGAAATGTAACATGTTTTGACCAAGACGACCAAATCCTTAATTCAAATTCACTTCTCACAAAAAAACTCATGTACAATCCTTCCATACATGTTGGCTTTATGACTTAAACATGAAATTTAGTGCCAAAAAAAAATTTATCATGTACCTGTAAAGATTTTTCACCCATAAGTTGATTGTTTCTACTGGTAACATAAACAGTAATGTTTAGATCTTTCTAACTTTCATACCACATATCATTGTACCTTCAAATTAGGGAATGAGCATCTATATACATCCAAAATGATTTCCTTAGATGCGCACCAAAATATTTTAACCTAGATAGGAACACTGAACATTTTACTGTACACTGCTTGAACATTGTATTCTTCATTTCCATACTTAACCAAATTATGATCCTGACTTCCAGCCCAATCTCCAACTGTAATGTGCACATGGAATTAGAGTTTAGTTTCCATCAATGAGAACATAAAATATTTTATGCAATGTATTTTTTATCGTGTTGTACACCATTGAGTTGGGATCATTTGTAGGATTGTGTAGCTTTGGGTCCTGAGATGCTTTAGGATATGGAGCAGCGAGTGGTTCATATTATAGAGAATTTGGTTACTGTTAAGGATCGTAATAAGAAGTATGTTAATTCCCATAGGTTAGATCATCATTTTGTGGTGGGTGATCATGTGTTTTTGCGAGTTTGTTCATGGAGGAGGCCCATATGTTATGAGAAAGGCTCCAAGTTACCGTCGTGTTTTTTTTTACCTTTTAAAATTCCTGAGAGGATTGGTCCTATTGCTTATTTCTTGGCATTGCCACAGCCAATCACGCATCCATGAATTATTCTTGTTTCTGTATTGAGACATTATATTCTCGATGTGACCCATGCTCTTGATTGGGGTGCTTTACATGTAGAGGATGATAAACTTTCTTTGGATCCCATCCACATTCTTCAGCATTGGAGGCTAACCCTCAAGGGTCAATAAATCAAGAAGGTAAGGGTCAAATGAGACCCAAGCAATTAGACTTCAAATACTGTGGAGGATGCTTCACAGTTCAGAGATTTGTACCCCTATCCTTTTGTTGGCTTCCAGAAGTAAGCTTATGCCTAGGGGGGAGGATGTAGTGCCTCTTGTGGTTGTTTTCTTTTGGCTCCTAAAATTTCTAAACAATTTCAAGCACCCTAATATTTGAAATAAGTGGTCATTTTGTAGAGGTACCTGGAATCAATTATGCTTCTTCTTTGATACTAATAAAGATGTTATTTGATGAGTAAGGATTTACTTGAACACTTAGAGAATAAATCAAAAAAGTAAGGATAAGGATTGGCCTATGTTCTAAATGTCTCCATAAAGAAAGGTTATCCATCTACCTTATGTTGCATGCCCTCTACGTCATAAAAGGTCTAATTACTTGAAGCATAGTAAAACTCTCCTTCCCCTCATACCTAATGTCAAAGTTCCCATTTTCTTTCCTATAATCTTATCCATAACTCCAAACATGTCATATGCTAGTTCTAAAATGTGTTTCCATTTTTACATATGAGTACCCTCAATTATACTAAAAACTCATTGTCTAGACGATCCAAAATCACCTTAAAATATATCCAAATATATTCTAAAACTATCATAAACAACTTTAGCACTATCCTAAGGCATTTCCTCCTAATAGGTTGATAACCTATTCAAAAGGATTGTAGACTTGAGAGAGGGAGGATGTCGATTGTAGAGAAAATGAAATTTTGACTTGCAGAAAACATGGTGTCGTCAGAGAATGAAAATGAGCAAAAATTTGTAAATCTAAAAAAGACCAATTTCATAAAATCAAGTTTCCAAGATCTAGTTAAAATATCTAGTCTATATGAGATATTTTAGGTTGTCGACCAACCCAAAATCCAAGAGATAGGTAGTTATCGACTAATTAGTTGATTAGTTTTTTTTGAAAAAAGAGTTTTTGTTTTTTTGTTTTAATAAAGAGTGGTGTCTTTTCACCCAAAAGGGGTATGGAGACTATTTAACTAAATGTAAATATAAGGGGGTATCACATTGTAATGTATTTCATCATAAGTTAATAAGAGACTTCAGTACTTTTCTTTTCAATTGTGGTATGGAAAGTTTTCCTATAGATCATTTATCTATGATTTTCATTTTAAGTAAATGAATGATATCTTAAATCCTCTTATGAAGAAATTACTTATTGTCATACCAATATGAGCATCAAGATTCATTTGATAATTTATTGTCCATATGTCTCTTGTCTAAATGGTCTTTTCAAGGAGAAGTTAAGTTCAATTGGACTAATTATGGTGGCAGATATATAATTATATAGTATTGAGGGTTGGATAGTCGACAGATTCATCCAAGGGGACAATTTAAAAATTGTCTCATAGGGTTATACATGAAGGTCTATAAGGAAGGCAATTTTAACACCCAAAAGAGAAGAAAATACTGGTTTATTATATACAACTTTATTTAAAACATAATTAGATTACAGTAAGAGAAGTAGAAGATAGATTAAAGCAAGAATCAGTCATAAATCAAGATAGTTGTAGATAAAAAATCAAAGAAGTATAAGTATAAAGAATAATCAGGAAAGTTATAACAAAATCAAGTAGTCAGTAAGTGAATCAATCTATTTCAAGAATACATGTCATTTTGAGATATAGATTAGAATTAGGATGCCAATAAGAGACATAATCTTCTATAAAAGGCATCATCTTGAAGATCATATTGGTGAATTGGTGCACCCTCCTAGGTCCTGCAGAGCCTAAAGTGTAGGGGAAGTTCAACCATAATTTGGTTACGCTCATTCGTTGGCCAAGTCAATTTGGAAGGTTTGAACATAGAGCTTGGAATACTCTTAAAATTTTTGAATCTATTGATTTGGGAACCAACATGTTCTATTCCATGTTATTTTTATCGGAGATAGATTATGTTTTGATTTTGTGACTATTTGTATGATGTGATCAAACTTTGCTCTGCGTGATGCACTCGGTTACATTACTTATTTTGGTTACTAGTATCATGGTTGATTTAGATGTTAGATTATACTATTTTTTACCATTTTGATCATATCTACATGATGATGTTGTTTGATATGACATGATGGTTTATGATGATATCTAGTATAGTTTGCATTCAAGATCATTGGATTAATATATTATGATGATTATATTTTATTCCTTTTTATATTGTGCCTTATATGTTGTTGGATATTCCAGTTGCTAACTTTCACTGATATATGCTCATATTGGTGTAAATGATTATTTTAATACTTTATGGTTAAATTAAATGTTTATTTAAATGATATGTACAATGAGGATTAGAATATGGAACAACCAATGTCATAATATTCTAATACATATGAATGATCGTGTCACTAGAGTGTTACTGTTCCATTAGGAATATTTTATTATTTATGTTATGGTTCAACTATTTATACTATGGGTAGCTACACTTGATGTTTGTGTGTTGTATTTAATAGGTACCAGACATCATTCTGCCTGAATTGTAGGTTTGAGTGTGTCTTTATCCCTAGCAATGGCATAGGAGATAGTTTCACCAACCATTCATGATTTGACCGATATCATCCCTATATTGGTGATGTATTCGTGATTATTATATTATACCTTTGGTACGTATTGGTAAATACAGACTTCATATGCATAGTGTGATAGACCAGTATATGTGTTTGTGCATTTAGAGTTCCCGTAGTTGTTGCGATCAAGTTAGAATTTTATATGTTGATTTAATTATTTGGTGATTTGATTTTATTTATTGGTTAATTAGCCGTAGTTGAATTCTATTTTTTAGAATTGATTTAAGTTAAATGTGGTAAGTCTTTAGTCGCCCTGATTTATTTAAGATTTAATTTTTTAAGTCTTTTTGGCCTTTTGGCAAAAGAAACTTTATATTTTAGGGAAAGAAGTCATTTTCCTCACTTTTAAATTTGATGAATTTGGATTTTTCTCCAAATTTCTTTGAAGAAAATCACTAAGTTTCTCGTTGTGTTTGATTTTCTCATCGGATTCACATGGGTAGCGGCTCATTAGATTTGTGCCACCAATATTAATCTTTCTGTGGAGCCATTCACATTTTCATGGGGATTTTAGTTTCCTCTCCTCTTTTTCATGTGTTTGTCACTTGGTATGAGGTAGGGCATCTCAAATATTTTGAATTTTGCTACATTTTTTTGAATGAAGTAAAATGTTTTAGTTGCATGGGTTGAGAATCAGAATTCCCCCAAAATTTCATAGCATCTCATTTCCCAATTTGGTATATGCATTTATTTTAAGTTTCAGAATTTAGAAATTGTGGTTTTCATGGTGTTATGCTGCCCATTTTTCCGTGTGTGCCTATAATAAGAAATTTATTGGATAATTTTTTTGTTGGGTGTATTTGAGCAAATGGATTTTAATTTTGTAGCTTATTATTTTGTTTCATTTTTGGGCAATTTTGGGTTCACCTTGATTTGCATGCCTTTTAGTTTTGTCTGCAACCATGCTTGGCACAATTGGTTTGTTGGACCTAGTAGTACTCTATGTTTGTAGTAGGATCATGCTATCAGAATAGATTGAGGACATTCTTGATTAAAACAATCACGATTCAAACTTTCCCGTTTGATACTAAAACATTGATTTTTTACATTGCCAACTTTTACCCAAATTTGGGATTTTAGTGTATTTTGTGGTTTGTGAGCGTTCCTTGCATCCTCGTGAGATGTTTGATGGATTCTATCAAAATCTAATCTCTTGGCATAATGGCCAATTAAGTATTTTGGCAATTATGCATTTTTATATATTTACTTGGTTTCTTACCTTGAGTGTCGATAGTGATTTACCTCCATTTATTACCTTTCTTGCTTGTTGATGCTTATGTTATTCATGTCCTTGGTGCAGACCAAGTAGATGGTGCATCTTATACTTTTGTCCTCAGTGTAGACCAAGGGGACAAACTATGGGTTATCATGTCCTTAGTGTAGACCGAGTGGAAAAAGTCCATATTTCACGTCCTTGGTGTAGACCAAGTAGATGAAGTGTTTTGTTTATGTCCTCGATTTAGAATGAGTGGAAAAGCTTATTGTATTGGTCTCCATCTTGAATTTGAGCCATGCGACTAGGTGTGTTGAGTAGGAATAGGGAGTAGCTCCTTACATGGACCCTGACCTAGAAGTGGCCACACAGACTGGGTCAAGGAGTTTCTTAAAAAGTAAAAACATAATAAAATGAATTGGGTATAAACACCAAACAAGATAAATTGGTAATTATTCCTTAGATGTCAAACATTGACATGTGCGTGTGGTACATGGTAGTTTCCCCTAATGTTATACATTGACCCATGCGGGTGGTAGATGGTATTTGTTCCCCAAATTTTAGTATTTGTCCATGCAGGTGGGTATACTCCCTATAGTTAGTACTCTCATGTCTAGGTCCACTAGTAGTGAGTAGTGACCTTGGTCTACTATGATTTTGTTGCATTGGATCTCTATACCATCCTTTGAGTTTATGCATTGATTGGCATGTGTGTTAGCTATCTTTTGATGTGCGTGTTTACCTTGTGTTTGTGGTCAGGTGACTATCTCCATGAGCATGGTTGGGTGTGCTTGAGGGTTCCACATGGTAGGGTGGCGTTGCGTGTCACTACTAGGGAGCGAAGTACAAGTGGCAAACTTCTTTCAATGATGGAGTTTTGAGCATGATGTGCTCTTTCTATCCCTCTTTACTCTTATAGTACTTTCTTATGCTAGATAGTTGTTATTATTTTTATTAATTGATCTTGAGTGTTTACTACCTCGATTATTGCTATTTGGTACTCCCTAATGTGCACAAAGCCTTGTATTTTAGCCATACTTTGGTGTCGAAAATCCAACCTTGTTATTAGACTGAGAGAACCTTATTTAGGAGGGTTTCTAGTTTATTTTCATATTTTTAAGAGTAGCCTAGTGCATCTTTTTATTCTTTTAGTGCATATGTCCATTCTTTTGGTGCACATGCCTAGTCTTTTAGCGTATATGCATAACACAATAGCACTTTTACACTATATTCTAGTGCATTTATTTTACCAAATTAACACACATGTGACAGTTTGGTGTTTTATTGGATCTCTACAAAAATAGATTTCATATTTAGATTCCTTATGTTTTCGGGATGGTTTTCAAGTATTTACATCTCATTTTCCATTTTTTATAACTATGTTAGGCTCACTTTTTTATTTGAGCTTAAAATGAACCTTGTTTTGGAATGCACTGAGGATGGTCTTGTCTCTTGAATTGGAGACTGTTGACGATGATCTAGTCTTATCCCGTGAGGTTTGTGGACATGGTCTGGACTCTCATATGGTGGCTTTAACATGTTTGTTTGTTATTGCTAAGTTTTTGGGTTTGTCTTTGAACCCTTCAAAGTATGTTTGAGTCTTCTACTTGTGCACAATCATGCGAGGATTGTGATTTTACTTCTTATGGTTGCATCTTTGTTATTCTTTATGGTTATATTTCCCTTATGTAATTGTTTTCTATCTTCCTTTAAAAATTTTAGTTTTTATTTTGTGCTTATTTTAACCTTGTGTTCTGAGAGTTCCTTGGCAGGGCATTACAACAAATTTCTTTAATTGACCCTTGTTGCTCTATTGGTGCAATGTGATAAAGGGATCAAATATTTAGCGATGTTCCTTTATTTTTATCTTGTTTATTCTATGTTGTATACATGTTATGTCATGCATGTGCTATTATTGTAAATGTGCCTTTGTGTTGTATGGGTGGGGAATAATACAAAAGCGATAGTAGCCATCTTTCTTTTTGGTCTCTGGAATGTTGACCCAAAAAAATTTTGTTCATGTATCTTATGTGCTCTTCTATAATTTGATTGCATTTGTATTATGTTTAAGATATTTGCGATGTGAAGAGGATGTCTATTCTCTGTTGTGTCATTTGTTATCCTTCTTTATGATCATGTGTTTTAAGACTGCAAAGAGTCTTCATGTTGATCGGTTATCCATATGAAGAATCTCACCTCTTTGGTTTGAAATGTTGAAGACATGAAGAGTCTTCATCGCCAGCACATGAAAGGTTACTCTCGTTGTAAGTTTCATCAGCATGTGTGCCACGATAGTCATGTATTCATGTATCTTCCTTTCATTTAGGTTGCATTCAAGAGTATTATTATTGCGTATGATTTAGAATTCAAAAGGCCTTGTGTTGCGTAATCGTTAATCATCATAGAGACACATGTTCATGGATGTTGTGTCACACAAGTGTATGAAGCATCACCGCTTTGCAATGGATGAAATCATGTAGTAACAATTTTTGTATCTCTATGATATCTATGTTGGAGGATGCTTTTCTGAGCGCTGGTTGCAGAAATTGAAGTTGTAGCTTTTAGTGGTTAATGTTATTGTGATCAATATCTACAGGGTGTCATTATTAGTGTGCAATTTTAGCAGAAGTTTGTGAACATTATTGTGTATTTTTTATTTAGTATATCTTTACTTTTTGTAGGTGGTTATTGATACTATATGTAGCATCCTTCAAGTGCGTAGTTCTTGTATAGACACTACAACATTTGGGGTCAAATTTTGACGCCAATTTGTGATGGTTGTTTGCTTTTTGTGTTTTTTTTGAAGTGCCCCCGATGTTGTCGTAATAGCAAAGGTACTGTCGTAATTTTGACACCTGCATGATTATAAATAAAAATAAATAAAAAGAAAGCCTCATTTCTAATTTTCGTGATCACATACCGTCGTGCGCGAAGAGGGCCCTAACTGTGGAAGATTGGAATCTTGGTATATGGCATCCATGACTTGAAGTAGGCATTTGAGCTTTGTCTTCTCATTAAATCAATTTCATTTTGATGGCATTTGTTGATTTAATGGCACAATATGAATGTTAATAATGGCATTTTTTACATCTTTGCATGTGGAATGCTTAATGATCCGCGAGCTTTGAGAGCTAGGGCATCGTTGCTATTACCTTCAAGGAATTGTGTGAAGTGTTTGATCTCTCTTTATTTGTTTTGTTGTTGATATTCACTATGTGGTACTCCCCGTTTATGATTATTTCATGAGGAAATGTCTTGATGGCTTGCGGGCTACAGCTGGGGCATCATGCATTGTTTATGAGCTCACTGTTTAATACTGGCATTGTTTACATCTTTGCATTTGGAATGCTTGATGACCCGCGAGCTTTGAGAGCTAGGGCATCATTGATATTAACTTCAAGGCATTGTGTGAAGTGTTTGATCTCTCTTTATTTGTTTTGATGTTGATATTCACTATGTGGTACTCCCCATTTATGATCATTTCATGAGGAAATGCCTTGATGGCTTGCGGGCTACAAGCTAGGGCATGATGCAATGTTTATGAGCTCACTATTTAATACTGGCATTGTTTACATCTTTGCATTTGGAATGCTTGATGATCCGCGAGTTTTGAGAGCTAGGGCATCGTTTCTATTACCTTCAAGGCATTGTGTGAAGTGTTGTATCTCTCTTTATTTGTTTTGTTGTTGATATTCACTATGTGGTACTCCCCGTTAATGATCATTTCATGAGGAAATGCCTTGATGGCTCGTGGGCTGCAAGCTAGGGCATCATGTATTGTTTATGAGCTCAATGTTTAATACTGGCATTATTTACATCTTTGCATTTGGAATGCTTGATGACCCGCGAGCTTTGAGAGCTAGGGCATCTTTGCTATTACCTTCAAGGCATTGTGTGAAGTATTTGATCTCTCTTTATTTGTTTTGTTGTTGATATTCACTATGTGGTACTCCCCGTTTATGATCATTTCATGAGGATATTTTCCCTACATAAACCTCATGTTACAGTATGTTTTATTGTTTATACTTTTCTATAACCGTAAATAATGAATTTACTTGTGCATACATCTCCTTAATGATTAATCTAGAAAGTATTTTCTGCACCTTTAGTTCCATTCAGTAATGACTAAAAGTCTAAAATTATTGTTCCAACGATGTGGTGAAGGTTTATAACAACTAGTTAAAATAATAAACCTTCCAATATTCTAACAAGAAAATATAAAAGCTAAGAATCATGTTTCCATAGATATTGGGAGAGAGTCCAACTAACACTTTTTAAGTATGTCAAAATTAAGAACTAAAGATGGAACAAACCAAATTGAATGGGGAATCTCTAAGAATTAAATACAGATACATGATCTTTCCAGTCAAGAACTTGCCATGAAAAATAAAATTATCACAAAATATTGGTAGAGAAAGGATATTGCCAAAAACTGCTTTAAATGATCTAAATCCTTGAATGTTGCTAAATCGACAACCTAGGAAAGAACCATTATTAATAGTTGGACTATGGCATCACACCAAGAATTTCATTAAGGCATAGTAGGGTTTCAAATGCCGAAACCAATCAAAGTCTATAAGAAAAAGAAAAGGAAAAGGAAAAAGAAAAAATTAGTTTAAGATTGTATTTCCTAGTGGTACCAAATAATTCTTGCAACAATATCTCTCCTGCATATGATTCTACTTGGATTTTCCAAATCATCTATTCACAATGAAATCAGCTATAGATTGTTTGTCATGTCCAAAAGATGCTCAACTCCTAAATACATAAAGGGAAGTGTTTTCAAAAAGCTAAAACCTACACATTACAGGAGATGCAATATCAAACATTACATTTGGGGACGTTTCTTGTGTTAGAGTAATAGTGCATTTGTCTTTATAATTAAATCACTTCGGTTTAATTATTAAAGCTAACTATTATTCTGTTCACTTAAGCTTGTCATTTGTAGGTGCATAATAATTAATATGTTTTATTAATTATTAAATGCACAAACCTAGCTTTCTCCGGCTTTAGGGTTTCTCACCTTATATGCCTCTTTTGTAATTATTGTATTTACTTTTTTGGGAAATAATATTTTGCTCTCACTCCGCTGAGATTTTCCAAACCCTTGCCTCCTTCTCACAGGTTTCCATTCAGCTTCAGGTATTTGCATACAGGTGTTCTTGGCAAGCTATGAAGTTGGATTTCTCAACTTCTACATGGTATCAGAGCCACCTTGTCGCTGCCTGGGTTGAAGCTTTTTGAAGCCACGATTCAAAGACGACAACCACAGCTTCTCTAGAGTTCTTCTGTCACTTTGAAGGAGGCACTATTTTTTGGAGTTGTTTGAGCAAAAATGGACTTCGCCATTGCGTTCAGAAGGCCTGGGAGAGTCAAAATACATATAAAGTTTGACTATTTTTGGCTACTGTGACCACAGGCAAAAATTTTGGCCTATTAGGGCCGTACGGGCTCAAAAATCGAGGCAAAACTCAAAAAAAAATTTAAAAAAATTGTTTTTTTAACATTTTCGGGTGCGCCACCTGCGCGCCGCCACTGGCTCGCGCGCCACCGCGCGGCCACCGCTCCACCGCCGGGGACCGCCGCCACCACCTGGCCGCTCGGCCGCCACCCGTGCTCGGCCCGCCCGCCGCCACCTCCGCCGGCGTCGCCACCTGCGGGCCACCGCCTGACGTCCTGCGAAGGCCATACGGCCATCAAATTATTTCGCAGGACTGTGTTTTTCCAGAGAGTGTGTATTTTGGGGGTGCTTGTGGTTTTTTGGCCATATCTTGGGCATACATTGTCCTTTTTCAGAAAATGAAATATCACCGAAAAGGTGTTTCCAAGACGGACACGATGATGCTGGTCTTGTTCACTAATTCGACCATTTGAGTTCCTATTTTTGGCATTGAAGTAGAGGCTTCATTTTCCTCCCTCTCTGCATCCGGTGTTCAGGTTTTTCTCTATTTTTTCATGCTTTCAGTAATTGATTATTTGCTATACGGGGGTTAGAATCATACATTATGGGGAGTGCTTTTGCTTTCTGTCATTTAATTTTAGAAATTGACCCTTCTACTTCCGTCTTTTTCTTCTCTCGATGTCAGACCCCTCTGTGGCCCGGCTGACACCGCACAATTACCACACCTGAAAAGCACACATGACCAGGCTACTCATGTCACGTGGCTTATGGTCATGCCTAGATGAACATCAACCTGTCCTACAGCATCCTTTTGAGAGTCTTCAGCATAGGAATAAGATGGATGAAGCCATGGGCTTGATTGCACTGAACATTTCTGACAGTCTCCTCTTTCACTTGGATGGTTTGACCACTCCTAGGGCCATTTGGGGTAAGTTTTCAGATTTGTTTGGCACTGTAAATGAGTTTCGGGCACTACAGCTTGATGCAGAGCTGACTACTTTGACACCTACAAGCTTTCCCACCATTGAGGACTTCTTGATGAAGTTCAAGTCTATGCGCTCAGTTTTGCAAGGATGTGGGAAAACCAAGACAGATGATGAGTGTATCTTCTTGATACTCTCAAAGTTGCGAGGACAGTATCAGATCTTCTCATCCACTTTCTACTCCACCATGGATGCTTTGGGTGCTAGACACACCATGCCTTCTTTTGAGACATTCTGTGATCAGTTGACACGGGAACAGGCAAAGATCCAACAGATGGATGCTTCTGGCTCTTCTAGCCAAGCATTGGTTGCTCAGTCTTCACAGGGAAAACCAAAACAGAAAGGCAAACCAAAGAAAGATTCTGCAGGCAATGAGTCTTCCTCCAAACCTGCACAGAAAAATTATTCAAAACCTCCAGCTAACCCTTCCAAGGGTAAATCTTCTTTGAAGTCTACTGAGTCTACCTCCAAGACCAAGAAGAAATCAGTTGAGACCTGTAGCTTTTGTGGAAAGGATGGACATCCCGTTTCTAGGTGTTGGAAATGTTTGGAGGATTTAGAGGAAGCCATGCAGGAGCATCACATTTCAGCTCCTCAATCCACATCCTCCCCTGCAGGGAAAGGTCATGCTCTTACTGCACGAGCTATGACTTCTGGGCCCACCTGGATTCTTGATTCTAGTGCTTCTCACCACATGACTCACACTCAGCAGTTGGTCACCTCACTTTCTCCTTGTGCTACTTCACATATTGTTGTTGGGAACTCATCTCATCTTTCTGTTTTGGGTTCTGGTTCTGTTGCATTAGCTGGGGGTTCTCTTCAGGATGTTCTCTTTGTCCCTGACATTTCAACAAACCTTCTGTCTATCTATCATATTTGCCACTCTGGCTCTAGTAAGACAGTTGATTTCTCACCACATGATGTGGTCATTTGGGACTTACATGATTCTGAGATGATTGTGGCTACTGGGAGTGTTGACACTGCATCCCGACTATATAAATTTGATGGATTTGATTCTTCTGCTGGCACAGGTTCCTGTCTTATAGCACATGCAGATTCAGTGAGCAGACTTTGGCATGAGCGATTGGGCCATGTCAATTACAGATATCTTCAGCAGATGAGCACACAGGCACTTGTTCTTGGGCTTCCACAGATTACTTGCACTGATGGGGTTTGTCAGGGCTGTGTCCTTGGCAAAAAACATAGGGATCCTTTTCCTCAGGGATGAACTACGCGTGCTTTGGCACCATTGGAGTTGATTCATAGTGACCTCATGTCATTTCCTACTCCTTTTTCTGGTGCCAGATATGTGCTTACTTGCATTGATGACTTCTCCAGGCGCACATGGGTGTACTTTTTGAAGTACAAGTCTGATGTCTTTGATTCATTTCGAGTCTTTAAGACATTTGTGGAGAAGCAATCTGGTCTTTCTATTCGCCGGATACGC
>MU226463.1:1678028-1694465 GCA_018584345.1 Thuja plicata
TCATCTTTTTGGGCAGAGGCAGTCAATTGTGCCAACTATATTCAGAATCGGATGCCTCACAAGGCAATTTGACATATGACTCCTGAGGAGGCTTGGTCTCATGTCAAGCCTGATGTATCTTCATTCTGATTTTTTGGTAGTGAAGCATGGGCATTTGTGCCTGATGCTCAGAGGAGAGTGATGGAGCAGAAGAGCCGACACCTCATTTTTGTTAGCTACTGCAAGGATGTTAAGGAATACAGGTTGTTTGACCCTGATTCCAGAGAGGTCCTATTTTGACGAGATGTCCAGTTTGATGAGCGCCTTCCTGCAGTAGATACCCTGCTTCCAGAGTCTACTTCACTTACCACTACTCCCTCATCTCTTCCAGCTTTGTTTCAGGATGATGAGGATGATGATCTTGGTGATCCCCATTTACCTCCACCATAGGATCCTCCACAGATGCCTAGATGGGCTCGTGTTACAATTGATGCTGCAGGATCTCTGGCTGGTGACCCTTCCACCTCTTGTCGCACCCAGTCTCATATTGCAGGTTCTAGTCTTCTGAGTCATGCTATTTGTGGTGACCCTCAGACATTTGGGGCAGCAACAGGACATACTAAGTGGGATAGTGCTATGGAGGAGGAGTATTCTTCTTTGATGAAGAATCATACTTGGGATCTTTGTTCTCTTCCTAAGGGAAGAAAGTTAGTGCGATGCAAGTAGTTGTATCGTACTAAGTTTGCTACTGATGTTTCTATTGATAAGTACAAGGCATGTCTTGTTGCAAAGGGTTTTTCACAGGTTGTGGGTATTGATTACACTGAGACATTTGCCCCTATCACCAAGATGAACTCTATTCGCCTTGTCTTATCCCTCGCAGCTTCTCAGGGATGGCCCATTTTTCAGATGGATGTGAAGAGTGATTTCTTGCATGGTAATCTTAGTGAGGAGATTTACATGGAGCAGCCTCAAGGATTTGTGCAAGATTCCTCCTTGGTTTGCAGACTTCGGTGTTCTTTGTATGGTCTCAAACAGGCCCCTTAGGCTTGGTATGAGAAGATGGACTCCTTTATGCTTTCTACAGGATTCACACGTTGTCATTCCGATCCTAGAGTCTACATTCAGTGTCTTGAGGATGAGGTTTTGATCCTCGTGCTATATGTCGATGATCTTCTCATCACAGGTAGCTCATCGTCTATGATTCAGGATTATCAATGTGCATTGATGGAGCAGTTTGAGATGACAGACCTTGGTCTATTACACTTCTTTCTGGGTCTGCAGATTGTTCAGTCACCTATTGGGATCTTTGTTTACCAGCAGAATTATGCTCTTGACATGCTTTAGCTCTTTGACATGGTTGATTGCAAGCCTTCTCCCACACCTTTTTAGTTGGGTGTTACTTTGTCTACCTCTTGCACTTTGCCTTCAGTGGATGCTACTTTGTATCGACAGTTGGTTGGAAGTTTGTTATACCTGACACACACTTGTCCTGATCTCTCCTTTGCAGTTGGTCTAGTCTCTCGCTTCTCACATGAGCCTCATGAGAGTCATTGGCAAGCTGCCAAGCATATTTTGAGATACATTCAGGGCACACTTATGTATGGAACTCACTATACATCAGGGGCTCCTCACATTGTTGGCTACACTGACTCAGATTGGGCTGGTGATGTGGATGATCGGAAGTCTACTTCTAGCTTTGTCTTTTGCCTTGGCTCTGGTCCTATCACATGGTTGTACAAGAAGCAGAATGCTCAAGCACTTTCATCTACAAACGCTGAGTACAGAGCAGCAGTGCATGCTAGTCAGGAGATTTTATGGCTTCGGCAGTTGATGACTGATTTTGGATTTCCTCCTGATCGTCCCACTGTTCTGTGGTGCGATAACCAGAGTGCTATTCACATTTCCCGCAACCCGGTGGAGCATCAGTGCACTAAACACATTGAGCTTCATATGCATTTCATCCGTCAGCAGATTTAGGATGGTGTTCTCACTTTGGAGTACATTCCCATTGACGCGCAGGTTGCTGACATCTTCACCAAACTCTTTGCATCTCTGCGCTATCTTCAGCTGTGTTCCATGCTTGGGGTGACGAAAGTTGTCCTTGGGGGGTATTGTTGAGGCCTTCCTTCCTTCATGTTTTTTTTAGCATGTTGTTGTATCTCTTTTTGGGGTAGAGTTTTTCCCACTGGGTTTTCTCTATTTCCCCGGTTTACAGAGATTTCTTTGTAGTTGGGTACCTGATCAGGCCTTATTTCCGGGACCCATTTCTTTTGCTTTCATAGTTGTGCTAGGTTAGTTTCCTCCTGAGCTTCACTTAAGGGGGGGTGTTAGAGTAATAGTTCATTTGCCTTTATAATTAAATCACTTTAGTTTAATTATTAAAGCTAACTATTATTTTGTTCACTTAAGCTTGTCATTTGTAGGTGCATAATAATTAATATGTTTTATTAATTATTAAATGCACAAACCTAGCTTTCTCCGGCTTTAGGGTTTCTCACCTTATATGTCGCTTTTGTAATTATTGTATTTACTTTTTTGGGAAATAATATTTTGCTCTCACTCCGCTGAGATTTTCCAAACCCTTGCCTCCTTCTCACAGGTTTTCATTCAGCTTCAGGTATTTGCATGCAGGTGTTCTTGGCGAGTTGTGAAGTTTGATTTCTCAACTTCTACATCTTGATGGATACCATTCATGTCCATTAAGTGTTCATGAATAACCTAAAGGAAATCAAAAGGATCTCTAGGTCATGTTTGAATATTTTTCTGAGTGAATTTTTGTAAGGATATGTCTCTCCTAGATTTTAGAAATTTAGAAACCTAGAGAGGAAGTTCTTACTCTGAGATGTCCATGAGAAGATTTTGTAAGCTATAAATTATGTAAAAATTTAGAGTCACTATTACAGATAAGTTGATAACAGAGCTTACATGGTGTGAAGCTTTTTTCCAATAGGGTCTATATTTCCTCACCTATTGATGCCTCAAGTTTTTCAAGACCAAAAGCCACATAATTATTAAGGTGTTATTTGAACTGAATCATGAATAATGTCCTCCATCAATTTGATTGAGACAACTAGACCAACTTCATAGTTTATCAAATGTAAGAGTAATGAGATATTTTCAGGCATCCTCACACACACAACATAAAAGAAAAATTGGAAAAAAACACAAGTGAAAGTTGAAAAGAATCAGAACACAGATGCAAGAAAGCATAAGGATGATCCAAACACTATGAAACCTGTGATAATTTTTGGAATTAACTACAATGACAAATTTGGCATGTATGGAATACAGAGACCTGATTGGCACATACCAAATTCATCTAGTTGCAACTGAAAGAATAAAAGTTGATTCAAAAATTTCAGAATCCACTATCCAACCTCACATTAAGACTCATAAAAGTTATAGAATTTAAAATGGAAGGAAAAAGAATTGTGAAACATGATCAAAAGAGTTTACACAATCCCATACAGTAATTAGTTTAACCACTTTAATGAGCTTCATTGATTACACCACAACATTACCACATGTACCTTTGGTCTGCATTATTGAATGAATGAATTTTAATGACGTCCACAAGACCAACAGTCTAAGGGACCAAGATAAAACCAATTAATCTGCATGTTGAATCTTCTCCATGTTTCCCCTTCTGTTGTGGATCCGAAGTAAGAAAGTTGTCATTTTGTGTAATCTTGCCTCTTCAAAAAGTATTGATCTAAATAAATAAATACAGAATATAGAAATCTATAATAGAAGTATTGATCTAGAAATGAATGTGTTATGAACATATAGAGCTGAAATTATTGGTCAAGTATGCTATGATGTGTTACTAAAATATAGAGATGAAATTATTGGTACACTACAACAATGATGACGAAAAAGAGAGATTACCCTTAGTAGGAAAGAGGATACATTTGAAATGAAATGTTCAATTGAAATTATATTATATTAAGATTGACAATGGAAGTGACGCAATGATCTTTAGACAAGTCTTCCAAGTGTTCATAAATAGAACATTTCTCTTAGCACAACTACATAGAAAACTCGATAACATTTGCAACAATCAGTCACTAATGACAACAAAAACATGTTTATATTAATGGAGACATCAATACCTCAACCAAAATACTCATTCTATTCAAACCTTAAACACTCTGATGTTGAAAGACCATTTTAACCAAGTTGTAGGTGATAAGATCAATAGTTTTGAGCATCACTTTGATTGGTATTCTCATGATATGATTCAAGGATTTGTTTAGCATGATCATTAAGGCCTCTCTTATGATCTACTGCAAGAAAACATACATCAAAATTAATATGTATCTTTACCCCTTCAGAGTCCAAACTCTCTATATAAAATTTAGGATCATGTTTCGCAACTATTGATGAGCTTGAAAATCTATCTTTTGAAGTATTTTGGGTTAGTTTTATGTTGTTTTGTAAGATTTTATTAAGGATAAATATATGATGTAAACTCATAATGGTACTTGATATATATAATACAATGGTATGTAGTATAATCTATACATTTGTGAGATGTGATTAATTCCAGTTATATGATGTTTTGGGATTAAATTGGTGTGTTTGTATACTTTCTCCATTTTAAACTAAGCTATGACTTCAAAGAAGGAATTATGAAATATAGTTGTAGGTAGTTATCTCTTCTATAATGATGGAGGAGTCAAAGGTAATGATTATACATCCATAAATTTCCCTATGTATGTAGAAGATTTCAATTGACAAAAAATTGGAAGAAATCAACTTACAAAAGACAAAAAAAAAAGGTTGATCCATTTTATGTGTGGTGGTAGAGGGATTTGTAGGGTCTTTAAGAGCTCAAATCAAATTATTGGAAGCCATAAAGCTCATAAAACATGGTAAAACCATAAAGCTCATAAAGCATGGTAAAAACATAAAGCTCATAAAGCATGGTAAATGAGGGCCCTAACTGTTGTAAAATGGTAAAGTTGCCACTTTGCACTTCTCTTCTATTGTGAAGCTCGAGTTCAATTTGGAAGCTTGGAGCCTTTTGATCTTCATATGGCAGCTGCTAAGGAACTATGTTATAAAATTTCAAGGCATGAAATTTTATACTTTTTGACATCATACTTTTTGCTCCTTAGCATTGAGTTCACTATTCAAATGGTTTCACACACACGCGCGCGCGTGCGCGCACACACACACAACCTATACAAAATATACAACATTCACCTGTATATAAGAGTTGATTGGAGAAGTTATATGTACATGTGATGAACATGTAGATTTTCCTAAGTACTACTGGGAGCTTACCCAGCAACAGATGTACTATTGTGATAAAATCATCACAATTCCATTTGTTGCTGGGTCAAGCTCCCAACAGTGCTTGGTCAAATCTACATGTTTGTCACTTGTGCATATACCTTCTCTGAAAATACATAACTTTCATTCTAACCGTAGGAAAAGTCTATAAATTAGTGGAACATTTCCTCTAAAATCTTATTTTATGAATTCCAAAGTTATAGATTTTTGTGAAGAGATTTGGTCATGTATTATTAATGTCCTAGTGGATTGTTTGTATTAGTTGATTCTATACAAGATCGACCATCAAAAGACTAAAAATTGCACCCTAAATTCACTTGAAGCATAGATGCCCCAAAGACAGGAAGCGATAAATACAAACAAACATTGTCTATCTCCTCAAGTCATACTTGAGATCATCAGTTGACAACTTCACTATTTTTTCTTCAACAACATTGCCAGAAGAAGGAATCTGTGAGTGGTTTGGTTGTATTTGAAGCCAGGTAATTTGACTAAATTTAGTTTATATTCTTTTAATTTTCCTGTTGATATTGGGTTGTAACCATAA
Source organism: Thuja plicata (assembly GCA_018584345.1). Taxonomy (NCBI): domain Eukaryota; kingdom Viridiplantae; phylum Streptophyta; class Pinopsida; order Cupressales; family Cupressaceae; genus Thuja; species Thuja plicata. Next base: position 1,683,856 of record MU226463.1, read on the forward strand.
TAAAACAGATGCATTTATCTTGTAAAACCATCTCTATCTGGAAAAACCACCTTGCCTGCACTTGGCAGGAACTATGCTACACTCCATCTCTTGTTTTATTTTGGAATTGGTTGTGCAGGTTTGTACTCATAATAGAACTGAATAGGTGGATGGTAGATTATTATATTTTTGTGAGCTTCGTTCATGTTGCCGCAACTTCAATTGGTATGATATGCAAAGAAAGTGTGTAATTGAACGTAAATGCAGAATACACGGTGTAAAAAATTAATAGGAACTCCCTCACAAAGCAAAGAAAGAGGTTGAAGCTGAAATACAATCTTATAATAGTGTTGAGAAGGATGATTTTTCGAGGGGCGGAAATTCAATGTACAATTATGGTCTTGTATAGATAAACTGGAACTGGAATTTCAACAAGACTAGGAAAAGTTTGTGCATCATTATGAACTGAAGATGGGGAATTTTCTAGTGTTAAAATATGTTTCAAAATCTTTTTTTAAAGTAAAGATTTTCGATACAACAACTTTTGAGAAAAATCAAACAGAAAGGAAATTGTCCTTGCTTGGTAAGAAATAGTTTTATCATCTTAAAAAACTCTATATTTTTGGGTAAAACTATCTCTTACCAAGAAAGGACGATTTCCTTTCTGTTTGATTTTTCTCACAAGCTATTGTATCAAATATCTTCACTTTAAAAAAATATTTTGAAACATATTTGAACACTAGAAAATTTCCCATCTTTAGTTCATAATGATGCACAAACTTTTCACAGCGTTGTTGAAATTCCAATTCCTGTTTATCTATGCAAGACCATAATTGTACATTGAATTTCTTCCCATTTGGGCCTTCTAACACCATATATTCTACACAGATGCACGTGCATTCTCAATTCAGAGTGGGAAAATCTTATTTTGGATGCGATGGAGAGAAGCCAAACACATAAAGAACATGCACATAACACGACAGTTGAGAAACATAAATGGAGATATCACAACAACTGAGAAAAATAAATTTAGATATCATAGTCACAATTGTTTGGAGACACAACATAATTGAATGGTATACCCAGATGTTGCAACACAACCACTACTCTTTTGGTTCCAAATTGACACTGTGTGATTCAAAAACCATAGATAAGGAATAAATTTAGAGAGCAGAGGAGGGTCGTAATGACCAAAATAATATAGGGTCCCTATATTATTTCATTCGTTATGGCTCTCCTCCTCCACTCTCTAAATTTATTCCTTATCTATGGTTTTTGGATCCCATAGTGTCAACTTGGAACTAGAGGAGTAGTGGTTGTGTTGCATCGTCTAGGTATACCACTCAATTATGTTGTGTCTCCAAACAATTGTAACCATGATGCTTACATTTATGTTTCTTAGTTGTTGTGTCCCATGACCCCTTATGACCCTTTACAATCCCTAAGAATACATATTAGAGGTCTTAAAGTGTCGTAAAGGGTCATAAGAGGCTCCTAGGAGGGGTCAGATGAGCTTCCACCTTCACGTGGTTGGCCCTATTAAGTAGAGAATGTTAAACTATTCTCGAAACAAAGAGAATCTCAATATTTTAAGGTCTCACTCCATGCATAACAAATAATTTTTTTTTAAATATAGCATACCGTCGAAATTGCGACACTAGTCAGAGAACGACCAACGCCAAAGCACTACATGCGACATCCAGATGTTGGAATAATCCAACAGCTGGATATCACATGTACAACATGTCCGTCGTATACCCATCGTAATTACGACACTAATAATGTGTAACGACGACATGTTAACCATCGTAGATGGTGCATATTGCGATGGTCAATACTGTTGCAATAATGATGGACATGCCAGTTGTCGGTGATTCTGAAACCAAAACTGCAACACCAGACTGTGTCACTTGGTTGATGGGGTAGTGTCAGAATTGTGACACATAGCCGTCGAAAAAAGGGCTCAAATGTAGTAGTGAGAAGAGATTCATTATTATTTTAAAGAGTGTATTGACTATTAATTTTCGAGTGTGGAGTCTCAAGAGGTTGTGAGTGTTGTATTTAGACTCTTTTATTATTCAATAAAGGATTGCTTTTGGTGTGGCTGGGTTTTTCACCCTCAAATGGAGGCTCCATTTTCTCAGGATAAATATTTGTGTCTATTTGTTCTTGTGTTCGTTTTAAGATACCTTCTCTTTGTTTATGTTATTCTGGTTCAAAATTTAACATGGTATCAGAGCGGGTTTAAGTAAAGATCCAAAACCAAATTTATTCAAGCAGCAAAATATTATTTTCTTCTCTTCTAGATTGATTCTTTCAAGTTTCAAAAATGGTGAATGGATTCAAGGGTTAAGATAGGTTGGTTGGTGCATCAAATTTCACATCATGGAAATTTAGAGTCCTTATTGCACTAGAATAAAATGATCTTCTAAACTATGTGAAGACTAATGTGCCTGAGCCTATTGGCGATATTGAAAAAGCTCAATGGAGGAAGAATAACATTATGTCAAGGAAGATACTGATTGATTTTGTAAAGGATCATCTTGTGCCTATTATATCCAAGTTGAATTCAGCTAAAGAAATGTTTGGGAATCTTCAAAGCTTGTATGAATTCAACAATACTAGCAGATCTCTAGCCTTGAGACACCATCTCCTTTATATAAAAATGGCTAGAGGAGAATCAATTATCTCCTTCTTCATGAAGATTATAGAATCGAAAGATCAACTTAGTGCCATTGGAGATTCAATTGAATATAAAGACCTGGTTATGTTGGTCATGAATGGTCTCCCTCATTCTTGGGAGTCTTTTATTCATGGTGTTAGTGGAAGAGATGAATTACCCAAGTTTGATCGTCTGAGAGTTGATTGTATTCAAGAGGAATTAAGATTAGAAGCAAGAGGAAATGGACAAAAATATCATCATAAAGAAGATCATGTCCTTGTTTCTCAAATATCTAAAAGGAATGGAAGAAAATGAAATTTCAAGAGGAATAGAGAGTAATTTAGATTTAGCTCCTGAACTGAAGAACAAGAAGGATCTCTCTAGAATTCAATGCTTCATATGTGATAAGTATAGTCACGTTGCTCGAGATTGTCTAACAAGACCTAAACATCATGTTGTTGCTACAAATGTTGATGATGTTTCACCTCATAAAGAATCTAGTGACAATTTAGAGGGATTTCTATTTATCTCAGCCCTTTCAAGAAATGTTCCAACTGGTAGTAATATTTGGTTGATTGATAATCGTGCTTCTCGCCATATTACCAGATATCGAGAGCATCTTTCTAACTTGGTGGAAAAAGAAACTCATTTGCACCAACTTTTTATTCAGTGAAAGGTGTTGGGACTACTTCTTTTCATCTAGATGCAGACATCCCTCTTCATTTGAGTGATGTCTTATTTGTTCCAGGAATCAAGATAAATCTTATTTCAATTTTAGCATTGGAGGACAAAGGATATCAAGTTGCATTTGATGAAGGTAAAGTACTTGCATGGAAGAAAAACACTAGCATTAAGACATCTCATGAAATTGGTGTTCGTCAAGAGAGTCTATAAACTTTTTTTTTTTCATATTCAAGTTTTAGCTCATGATTACATCAGTACAACTGAACTGTGACATAGAAGATTTGCTCACTTAAATTTTAGAACTCTTTCTTTCATTGAGAAGATGGTTGTTGGTCTTCCAAAGCTTAATCAAGAGCATGATGGTATTTGCAAGGGTTGTGCTCAAGGTAAGAATGTTAAAGGTCCTTTTCACAATAGTGAAAGTAGAGCAAAAGAAATTTTAGATTGGATTCATTTTGATTTATGTGGACTGTAAGGAAACTCAGGTGCGGAAACAGCTTCCTACACTAATCTCTATAGGAAAGTATTGTGCAAATTCTTTTAAATCCTTACAATTTCAAATTTGTTAACTACTTTAACAATGATATTGCAGCCAAATACCATGCATACAGAAAATAGAGAATGACACAATGATTTACCCTGGGGAAAACCTTTCGGTAAAAAACCCCAGCACTCCAAAACCTGCACAATGTATTATCTTCAACACAACGGTTACAACACACTTGCAATGCAAGTTCTTTTAGGAGACAATCGACACTCTAAGACAAATCCAGTAGCACCAGATCATACCAACAATACACTCTTTTCATATCCTTTCTTGTAACCATAAAAAACACATATATCATGCGCTTTCCTTTTTAGGGCAACTTCCAAGGATAGCCGTATTAGGGTTTTACCATTCTCTGAGAAAATAGGAAAAGTGTAAAGTACTCAACTTTATTAGTTGCCACATGTCTTGCATGTCTTCACCTGTCATTGAAATCTCCTAGAAATGGCTCTTATGTGTCATAGGAATCCGCCATAACCGTTTCAGCCATGATCCCCTTACACACAATTCAAGATGCTGACACATCAAGTCGAGTGACACATCAACATGTCAACCAGACATGTACACTCACACTTAATTACATTATTTGCAAGAAAATACATTTTACAAAATAAATAATAAGAATAGGAATTATCCAAGGTTGAGACACCTTATTCCTAACATGGACCTATGTCTGTTGCATATTTGAGTGTATTTTGGTACTATGTGATTTTTATTGATGACTTTTCTCATAAGACTTGAATTTATTTATTGAAATCTAAGGAATCTAATGAAATGCTTGCTAGATTTAAAGAGTTCAAAGCTCAAGTTGAGAAAATGTCTGAAAAATAAGGATCAAAGTTTTAAGATCAGATAATGGAGAGGAATATACTTATGAAGTTTTTCAAAATTTCTATATTGAGGCAAGAATCAAGAGGGAGTTTTCTGTTTCATATAACCCGCAACAAAATGGAGTTGCAAAAAGAAAAAATAGATCCATTGTTGAGGCAGGGAAAGCTATCACTCATCATCAAATATGCAAACTTTACTTTGGGTAGAAGCTTTCAAAACATCTGTTTATGTTAATAATCAAAGTCCACACCAATTTTTGGATAATATGACTCTTGAAGAGGCCTTCACGGGTATCAAACCTGAAGTTAGTCATTTCATAATTTTTGGGTGTCATGTTCACATTCATGTGCCTAAAGACAAAAGATCTAAGCTAGAACCTTCAGGCCAGGCAAGAAAGGAATTTTTGTTGATTACAGTGAGTCTTCTAAAGCCTACAAAATTTACATTCCAGGACAAAAATAGATTGAAATTAGCAAGGATGTATTGTTTGAGGAATAATTAGCCTTCAAAGATCAAATAGCTCTTTTATAGAAAGATAGAGAAGAACAAGAAACATCTCAAGAGATGAACATTGCTGCTCGTAATTCTCCTTCTGAGATTCAGAGTGAGTCTACTAAATTAGAAGAATCAATTGATCCAGTTGATCACATAGAACCAACCAATGGACCAAGTAATGTTTCATTAGATAGAAAGAGAAATTTATAGGATAGACATACTATCCAAGAGGCTAAAAAATATCGAACTCCTCATGGCACCTTCAAGGAAAGCAAGAGACCTCATAAGTTTTCAGGCTATGTTTCATTAATGAGTCACATCATTGAATCTGAACCTTCAAGTTTTGAGGAGGCATCAAATCAACAAGTATGTAGAGATGCCATGACAGAAAAGTATCAATCTATCATCAAGAATGATGTTTGGGATGTTGTTCCTAGGATAAAGAAAAATCAATTATTTCTTCTAAGTGGATGTTCAAAATCAAGCATGCAACTAATGGGAGTATTGAAAAGTATAAAGCAAGATTTGTGGAAAGAGGTTTCTCTCAAAAAGAAGGCATAGATTATGAGGAGAAATTTTCTCCCATAGCACAATATACTTATATCAGAACTATCATTTCTATTGCAATAGTTAAAGGCTGGAAATTACATCAAATAGATGTAAAGACTACATTCATTAATGGTGTGATTGAAGAAGAGGTGTTTATTGAGAAACCAGATGGTTTTGTGATTCATGAGAGATGTATGCAGATTGAAAATTGTCATGTATCTCCTTAAGAAAGCACCACATGCATGGTATGAAAGGATTTATCAATACTTATTAAGCTTGGGATCCTCCGAGAATGATGCAAATCCAAATCTTTACTTCAAGGTAATCGATGATAAAGCTTTAATTTTAGTACGGGGTCTTCACTGATGAGGCAATACACTATCAAGTGTGTTCATATTGGGGTGTTTAAAATGGGCAAAAAAGGGGGCAATATATTTCCTAAATAGGGGGGAGGGTTTTTTTTTGGGCTGGGGGGTGGGAGTTTATATAGGAAAATGGGTTGGGGATGCTGGGAGGGTATCAGAGGGGGGTGACAAAAAAGGAGTTTGGTGCAATATTTTTTAAAGATAGGGGGATTATTTAGTATGTCACGAATGCACATGCTATGATTCAGGTTCACTAAGTGAAGCCCCCATAAATTTTTATTCTTTACATTGATGATTTATTTCTTACTGGGGTAGATATTTTCATTGGCAAATGTCAGAAAGATTTAGCTTATGAGTTTGAGATGAAGGATCTCGGTCTTATGCATTACTTTCTAGGGCTAGAAGTGTGGAAAAGACCTAATGAGATTATTTTGAGTCAAGGTAAATACTCTATAGACATTTTGAATAGATTTGGTATGTTGGATTGGAAGTTTATGTCAACACCCATGGAAACAAATTCGAAGAAGTTGAATGATTTTTCTGTTAGTTCATATTTAGTAGATCTCACTATGTATAAACAATTGATTGGATCACTGATGTATCTAGTCAATACTAGACCATATATTTGTTATGCTATTAACACTTTCATTCAGTTCATGTGTGAGCCTAGACAAATTCATTTTGTTGTATCAAATCATATTTTGAGATATTTGTGCGGTACAATGGGATATGGTCTGAAATATACTTCTTGTGAAGATCTAAAATTGTAAGGTTTTTTTTATTCTGATTGGGATGGGTGTGTACCTGATAGGAAAATTGACTCTTGTTGTTGTTTCAACTTAGTTTCTTTTATGATTTCTTGGTGCAATAGGAAATAGGCATGTGTGGCTCAAAGTATTGCAAAAGCTGAATATATTGCAGCTTGTGTGGTAGCTTAAGAAGCAGCGTGGCTTCAAAAGCTTCTTACAGGACTGTTTGGGTAAACTTTGGAACCAACTGTGATTCATTGTGATAATCAAAGTTGTGTGAAGCTTTCTATTAATCCAGTTTTTCATAATAGAACAAAATATGTGGAGATTAAATATCATTATTTAAGAGATATGGATCAAAGGAAAGCAATTCAACTCAAGCACATTTGTACTGATGAGCAGAAAACTAACATTCTCACCAATCCAATTTCCAGGGTGAACTTTTCATATTTTTTAGATAAGCTTGGTATTGTGGAGAATGTTGCTCTTGGAGGGAGAGAGAGTCTCAACATAATTGATTCTTGATACTTATTATAATGCATCTTTCTCTAAGATAGATAAATTTGAGGTGAAAGCCCTTGTAATGCATCTCTCTCTAAGATGAAGAAATTTGAGGTGAAATCCCTTGTTTTCCTCTGAGACAGAGGTATCCTATTTTAACTCATGGGAGTAGCCATAGTGGATTTCATGTGAGAGACTCCATGAGAACATCATGTTGAGTGACTCTGTGATGAGAGCTTGTGTTTTCATTTATTTCACACATGGGAGTAGCTATGGTGAACATCATGTTGAGTGACTCCATGATGTTATCACGTCGAGAGATTCTGTGATAAATTTTTGGTTTCCTTTACAATGGGTGTATCTATTGTGACTATCATGTCAAGAGACTCCGTGACATGAAAATTTAGAAAATACATCTCCTTTGTTAAGAGGGAATGTTGAAGTTTGGTAGATACAGGAGCTATATGCATACCTATGATGATTGCATCAATATTATTTTTAATATATTTGCTATGTGAAGAGGATATCTATTCTCTGTTGTGTCATCTTTTATCCTTCTTTATGATCAGGTGCTTTAAGATTGTGAAGATTCTTCATGTTGATTGGTTATCCTTATGAAGAATCTCACCTCTTTGGTTTGAAACGTTGAAGACACGAAGAATATTCATCGTCGACACATGAAAGGTTACTCTCTTTGTAATTGTCCTCACCATGTGTACCATGACAATCATGTATTCATGTGTCTTCCTTTCATTCATGTCGATATTCAAGAGCTTTATTATTGTGTAGCATTTGGAATTCAAAGGGCCTCGTGTTACGTAACTGCTAATCATTATAGAGACACATGTTCATGGTTGTTGAGTCACACGAGTGAATGAAGTGTCACCGCTTTACAACAGATGAAAACTTGTAGTGTCAATTTTTGTATCACTGTGATATGTAGTTTGCAAGATGATTTTATGAGCGTTAGTTGCAGGAATTAAAGTTGTAGCTTTTAGTGGTCAATGTTATTGTGATCAATATCTGCATTGTATTTTTATCACAGTGCGATTTTAGTAGAAGTTTGTGAACATTATTGTCTGTTTGTAATTCAGTATATCATTTCTTTCTAGCGGTTATTGCTACTATATGTAGCATTCTTCAAGTGTGTAGTTCTTCTATAACAGAGATTCATTATTATTGTAAAGAGATTATTGGTTATTACTTTTAGAGTATGGAGTCTCAAAAGGATGTAAGCATTGTATTTAGAATCTGTTATTATTTAATATATGATTACTTTTTTGTGTGGCTGGGTTTTTCACCCCGAAGTGGAGTGTTTTTCTAGGATAAATCTATGTATATTTGTTCTTGTGCTTGTTTTAAGATATTTTCTCTATCTTTATGCTATTCTTGTTCAAAATTTAACATGTACTACCTTTAGGGGATGAGGTTAATTCAGTCTTATTATTCTTGAGATACATGAGTTATCACATATGCATACTGATTATAGAGTTAATAGATCCCTTTGTACTCTTTTTATCATGTAATTCATTTCCCTTGGTTTGTCCTTGTCTAGGGGCAAGTCATAGCATAAATGTGCTTGCCTTTTGGATATATTAATGCTACCTTAAAGCTATTTCTCTTGTTAAGGTGTACACAATTTCTTTAACATGGGGGCATACAATAAGCTCTTTGTTACACATTTGAACACACCATATTGATCAATGTTTTTCTTATTACTTAGAAAACCCTGAATTTTTTTTAATAATCCTCATTTTACCATAATTCTTTGGAGACAATGATTTCCTTAGGCCTAATCCTCCTTTTCAAATTCCTTTGGAGACAATGATTTCCTTAGGCCTAATCCTCCTTTTCAAATTCCTTTGGAGACAATTCTTTCCTTAGGGAAATCCTTTTGCACTATCCTTTTGGTAGATTCCTTTGGAGACAATACTTTACTTAGGTCTAATCCTCCTTTTTGTGGATTTCCTTGCAAAATATGCCTTGCTTGGTTATCCTTTGGATAGGTTGACTAGCATAACACATCTTGTTAGACTATAAACTCCATCTTTTGCACACCTCTCTTTTTCTTTTAACATGACCCATAGTAAGTTCCACCTTACTAAGTTGGCTCTCTCTCTCTCTCTCTCTCGCTCTCTCTCTCTCTCTCTCTCTCTCTCGGGACCTAAGTCACTTGGGGGATTGGTCAATTTCATTTTTTGAGAATTTTGTTCATGTGATTTGATACTTATAGTTTTGGTCCTTATTTAGGCCCTATTTTAGTGTCCAAGGCTTTTATGCTTGTTACTCTTGATCACACCTCAATTTTGTACATATTTCTAAAATCCTCATTTCAAAAGACACCCCCAACCCAAATCTCAACCCGTTTTCCCTTGTAAAGGGCGACCTAGAGCATAGGGGGCAGTTTTGGTCACCCCTACCTGGGGATTTTCCCCTTATACAACAAATGGGCCCAACTTTAAATTGGAGGTTGGTCTCTCATCTTTGTCGACCTCCTTCAACCTTTGAGCCTTGAAATGGATAGGAAAGGTATAAATATGAGGCTACCTCCCTCATTTGGGTTCCATCTACAATCAAATCCAATCTTGAAGCAATCCATATTTTACAATTATATTGCAATTCAAGCACTCGAGGTGTAGTAAAATTCATTCAATCACCAAGCATGGAAAATATGAACTCATTTCTAGATCCTAGAATGCGTGAAGGCATTAATGTTCTTCCTATCTTAGATCCAAGGTCAAGACTACATCAAGATAAATTTCAAGCATCTTCATGAGCAATTTAGCACTTGTGAAGGTATAACATCTTGTCAAGCCTCTTTTATCGACAAAAAGTTTTTTTCTTTATGAAGTTTCAATTTAATTTCAAGGTTAATTCCTATACAAGGGTTTGACTAAGGAAACCCCCTTTCTCCCAATATTTTCCCCATTTTCTGTGTGCAAGTGATAGGTGATAGAATTGTGGATTTAGCTACAAAATATCTAAAAATCTAATATAGATTCATTCCTTCATCTCCTTTGGCTAATCAAGGGTGCCTCCTAGCATCACAAGCAAGTCCATTTTCCCCTAACACTCTAGGTCACCCTTGACAGGCATTTCAAGCTAAAATTCTTTGTGCGGGTTAGTTACAATATATGTTACTGAGATCTGGTCTCAAAATTTGCATATCAATTTGTCATCTACATATGTAAATATATTGCTCTCTCTCTCTCTCTCTCTCTCTCTCTCTCTCTCTCTCTCTCTCTCCC
>MU226463.1:1724166-1752151 GCA_018584345.1 Thuja plicata
CAAACTTTCTAGGTGGTAGAAATCATTGATTTGGCATTTCATTTTTATATTTGTCAAAATTTTGAACATTGAAAATCCTAAAGTAAGAAGTCTACCATGCTCAGTTCATTAAACTTGCATCCCTTGGGCGAGATTATATATTTGTCATGATACAATGAAATCAAAGAGCATGACTAAGAAAATGACATGGTTGAAAAGGTTAAGTAGGTCAAAGGATTAGTGACGGTGTACTTAGACTTGTGGAGTGCTTCATAAAAGGAGTATGACAGAGGCCAAAGCTTTCATTAATCAAGAAGAGCATAGAAGACAAAGAGAAAAGATAACAAGTACCATAGTCAAACTTCTCTTTACAACCTCTATGCCTGAGTGAACACCAAAATGATGAATATTGATATGGAAAAGTGTGGTTAGAAGACATTTCTAAATAAGCCAGTATAGTGAACCAACCTGCCATGAAGTTATGAGAACTATGTGCCAAAATACTACAGGTGGTTTAGTGCATATGACAGGACTATTGACAGAGTAAATGACAAAATTATACATTAAACCAAATGAAATAATGGCCATCTAGATGGCAGTAATAAATAACAGTCCACAATAGTCCAAGGATCATAAACAAGCACAAGGGTTAGTGGAAAGAATAGTAGGAATCAAAAGCAATCAGAATCCTAGATGGTAGTAGATGTTCACAATAGTTAGCTAATTCGCAAACTAGAGATTCTAAGACAAGAGCATAGCATGTTGACAAAGTCTGGGTCAAGAAGCAACATATGACAAAGCATACTTCAAGAAAATTAGAGTTCCATTACCTTGCTAGTGGCAGTCTCGAGACCTAATCATCATAAAGACAAATACTCTTCACACATAACAGTAGCAAGACAATGTTTGTGTGTCCTGTCTTCAAGTTCTATGGAAAGTTGGAAAGGGTGGATAGTTTTTAATAGTTTATGATATAGATACAGTATGATAATCATATCAAGTCCCAAACACTGATATAAGAGGAAAACATTCAGGAGATAAATGACAAAAATGTATTGTATGGTAGAGGCATGACAATAGGATGGTGAATATAGAAAGACTGTGCACTATGTAATTGTGAGGTGCTATGATAGTCACTGAATTTCTCATGAAGAATCGTTGGTGTTTAAACTTTAAAGGATAGAGATGACAGACCTAACAACAGACTGGACTTGACATAGATGTTGTATGGAATGAGATGAACATGGTATGCTATAAACATGGGAGAAAGATGTTGCAGTTAGTCAGACAAATGGAAGCCAATAGTATTAGGGAATATCCTACACCTTCTAAAGGATTTAATCATCTTCAGGTCACTTGTCATATGACCCAAAATCAGTGAGGGGGTAGTCATGGTAGCTTGAAGGATTTATAGACAGTTGCAAGCATACAGGGATGAAGTGGTGATTTGGAAGGTAGGTGAGAAGATATAGAGGACAATTTGATCAAATCACCTGCTTTTGCAAGTATCAAGTATCTAGAAACATCTTCAGCTAGATAAAGTCAGAGCAATCAAGTCCTTGCCTTCAAACTCCACCATGGATCAACATTACAAGGAGAAGGAGTAGGGGATGACTTAGTTGGGTGCCTAGGGAATGCAGTATACTAGGGAATATAGAATGCTATTAGCATCTAAATATTAGAAACTAGGGAATGCAGTGCAGTAATTTTTTAAGGTGCACCAAACAGATAAAATCTTATAGTTATTTACTTTCTACTTTTATGGTATGCATTCTGATATAAGCATGAATGACTTACTTTTAAATTTTCCTCCTAGATTTTGTAGTAATTTCCAAGTGGTGGCTTAACATGTAATTAATAAGCAAATTTATAAAGTTCTTCAGAAAATAGAATAGAAAAGGGAACTTACTATTTATTTGGGACTTCAGATAAATAGACTTTTATAGATTCCGCTAGCTGCTTGGCTATTTCCTCACCATCCTCCTTATCTTTAATACTGCAATTGTAAAAACAAAAGTATAGAATTGAATTCAAATCAAAATACCTTGAAAACAATTTCCTGTAAAGATTAAACACAAGATTTACTATTAAATGGTAAAAGGTATGCGTAATACCAAAAAAGGTTAAGACACAAAAACGCACACTACAAGATGTGTTGCTCACACCAAAACAACTACCATAATAAGATCACAAAAATGAAATCTAGATTCTAGAAGCAACCCAGTAACTTAATTGGACAAGCAACAGGAGGCAGAGGACAATAACTGGACCAGTCATAGGATGGGGGAAAACCCTCAACAATAATTCAAGATTGGACTGCGCAGGGTACCTCTGGTTTGAAGTGGGCTCAAGCGCGATATGGGCCCATAATCGCCTCTGTCTTCTCCACTCTGCAACGTCCCTCAATTTCAGCAGGCTCTCTCTGGTGTACAAATCCCACACCCATTCCGGTGCTGCAATGAAACCCATTGCCCAACACTAGATCCTTCACGCAACGCCAGCATTTCAGCTCCCATTCTTCCATATGCGGAATGACCTTCTGATTTCTTGCCTTTTCTCAACGGCACGAGAGCGACAAAGTTCAAATCATTGGGTTTTTTTTTAGCTTTTTTAATTCAACGGTAATATTAAAATTAGTATGATTTTGTAATTTAACTGTTCAATTTTTTAAATTAATAATTACAATCAATTGTGTTGAAAATTGTGAAGGTCAAGTGTTTGAAAATAATGATCTATTAGAATGTGTTAGGTCAAGGTTTGTAGAGTTTGTAATTTGTGAGATGCAAATTGAATCATTGCAATGCATGTTACTATTTATTTTTCTTTTTGTAATAATAAAGATATGGTTATAACTTGGAGTTTGAGATTTGTTAGATATATTTTGAATATGGATATAAAAGAGATAGAATGAGCATAAATATTTGATTAGGTTAGAGAAACTATAATCAACATGACAACATGTAGACCATTACATATTCCTATTTTGGAGGGATCAAACTACTTATAGAGCAATGCTCAACTTTACCTAATGAGATGGAGAACATGGATAAAGTACTTTATTCTAGTATGATTGAGATTTTGATGTATGAGCCTATAATTTACTAGACTTGGCATTGTCCAATAAGTGGAAGTCCTTAGCCATTCCATGACTAATCGTATATGAGTTTATTGGGATGTAGTTAAGATGTGATCTTTATTGATTTACAAGTTACCTCTAAATACTTTATTTTTATCATAAAGAATCTACAAGAGACCAATACATGGATTTATCGTATCAATTTAGGTAGATGATGTAAAAAACATGAGACTCGCTAGTGATTATAGTTTCACTTTATTTGATGGTTCCATTAATTTGTTGGATAAGTGGTAGTGTATGGTCCTTGTCCACTATATAAGTCAAGTACGTGATATTTGGTCATGTTGTAAAGAACTCATTTTAAGATATTATGTTTTTTATTAATGGTAAAATAGGTTTCGAAGGGGACCCTAAAACCCTTTACAAAAAAATGTTTCCTAAAAGGAAAACATCAACAAACTGGTAGCAACCCATAACAAAACAACATGAAAAAAATAAAGACAAGGAACCAAAAAACACAACTATAATTCCTTCAAGGTATGAGAAACTTCGATATATATTTGGATCAGGTGATCATGAAGATTGACAACCTCCTGAATAATCATATTCTGACCCTCCTAAGGTTTGGAATGGCTATGAATTCGAGTGGATGAACCTTGCAACTAGGAAGTAGACTTTTTACCTTTATCTTTATGAGCACCATGACTAGCAACATCATCTTTTTTTTGTCTTTGCCAGCATCACCAATGTTAGCACCAATGCCAGTACATTTCCTCTCCCACTCCATGGTCTTCAAGGTCTTAACTAGATCATTGAGCATTTGAAGCTCGTTTGCACTATTTTGGATGGTTGTTTGGATAACTTTAACCATAGTTTCAATTATCTGATATACATTATGGATGGTCCCCTCAAGATTTCTAATTTTTCCTTCATAATCATTTGTCAAAATATTAATGTCCATAGAAACCTGTTCCAAAATGGATAGCATTTTGGAGTTATCATCCTTGCTCTTGTCATGATCAACCCCACAAACAACTTTCTCCAATTTGCGTTGAAGAGTCTACAATCTTGCACGAATAAGGATAATCTTAGCATAAAACCATTCAGACATTCTAAACTTCCCCATAGCTCCATCTTTGGCAAGATCAATGACATCATCTATGTGTGTCTTGTTACTATTGTGATAAGCTATTATATTTTTTACTAATTAAGTAGGGGAAAATACCCTTATCCCTCATAGAACTAAGACAACAATCAATGTATCAGAACATCAAGCATAAAACAACATCCAACATTAAACAATCAAAAGCATATAAACTACCTTTGTACAAACACACCCAAAAAGTAATAAAAAAACACAGTCAGCCAAGGATTCAGACCTCTAGTCAAACCTATCAACCAAATATCATAAACATATGACCATAATCTATCATATTATCAGTTAAACTAAGACCTACATCATCATTATTAATAATAATTAGCTCAATTGACATTTTTCCCAAGAGCACATATCTCTATATGATACCAATAAGAACAACATAATGTACCATAACCAGGTGTATTTCACTATGTCAATACTAGATCATGATAACAACCTCAACAAGTCTAGCATCCCAAATCATGTATGCAACAAGCAATTGCACAATGATTTTTTGCATTTATGGTTTAAACCGTGTGCAATTTATCATCATCAACATTTCAAATCACACTACATGATCCAACGTCAGGATGAAGCAATAGCTAGAGAGTGCAAAAGATAGAATAATTGCATACTCAAGACCGTAAATGGAGGTAGGAGGTGGAAAAATGGGGCTTGGGGAAGAGGAGGGGGAAAGGACAAAAGACAAAAAAAAAACTAAAGACAAAACAAAAAGAATAAAGAAACCTAAGTACCAAGAAAAATAACTAGCAGGGGACTAACATAAAAAACACAACCTTAATAAACGACAAAAAAAATACCTCATAGAAAAATAAAGCAAAGGAATTAAATAATCCAAAATGTGTGTGTGTGTGCGCGCGCGCGCACCACCAAATACAAATATGAACATATTTAAATAAAAAGAAGAATATATATGTAAAACTTATTTTTCTTGGTGCTTAGGTTTCTTTCTTCTTGTTTTTTTTTATCGGTAAAAGGTCGTAGCAAAAATTTTATTAATATAAATTAAAATTTACAAATCTCCATTTGCTACGAGCACTAGAAGGAAAGAATAGAGAAGAAAACCTTCAGTCTAGCCCGAGACCAAGGTCCAGATCAGTATTTACATAAATTTATGAGGGCATTCCTTCATTTACAAAAAATGGATCATCCATTTTGTTTGTGAACATATACAGATACATTTTATTTAAAAGTACATTCTTCAATTCCATTTGGTATATTGCAGGCTTTGTTCTGATCGGTCCTTTTGATATGTGGTATATCTATTTTCACTGATTGTACCAGTGTCCTCTGAATCAAGTCTTTTCTGATCTACATTTTTGGCTAACCTTATACTCTGGTTCTTTATCCATACATGTTCCTACATGACCTTGCTTTATACACACACTTACATCCTCATATATTAACTTTTTTTTAAAAAAATAAAAAAATTTAACCCATTTTAGTGTATAAGGTTAGTCCATATTCACAAGTCCATTTCATATGCCAGTATTGTCTTTTATTATTCCTTTAACTCATAATTTAAGAAACATATCTTTATTATGTGCAACTCTATTCATTGTTAATAAATCCTTTTAAATTCTATGTATTCCTACTGATACCTTTCTAAATAAATGACAAAAAAATACCTCATAGAAAAACAAAGCAAAGGAATGAAATAATCTAAAATGTGTGTGTGTGTGTGGGCGTGCGCACACTACCAAATACAAATATGAGCATATTTAAATAAAAAGAAGAATATGTGTAAAACTTATTTTCCTTGGTGCTTAGGTTTCTTTCTTCTTCTTGTTTTGTCTTTAGTTTTTTGTTTTTTTAGTATTTTTTATTGTATTTTGTCCTTTCCCCCGTCCTCTTCCCCAAGCCCCAATTTTCCACCTCCTACCTCTATTTAAGCTCTTGAGTCTTCAACTATTCTATCTTTTGTGCTACCTAGCTATTGCTTCATCTCGATAATGGATCATGTAGTATGCTCTAAAACGTTGCTGCTGAAAAATTACATAGTTTAAACCATAAATGAAAAAAATCTATCATAATGGACTATGGAAATTATATGACTCTAATTGCACAATGGTTCTCACAACCACTCATAAGGAATAATAAACTTGCCAATGTAACAAAATAATGTAAGCACAACGAAACACATAAAGCCACAATGTAGCATCTAAAGCCAAACCAAGTCATCACAAATTAATTCACATCCAATTGCAAAGAGGCACCACCATAGACATATTGCCAAAATTAAAGCCATAGGGATGTCATGAAGGATGCAAATGTGAGAGGCACTACAATGCGGTAAAGTGACAATATAGTATGAAGTCTTAAAATTTCATGTTATTTATGAGATTCTACAAAATATGAGAATGTTAAGGCATTATAGGAAGTAAAGGGGAAGCATCACCATTATATATGTTACCATCATAAAGATAATAAATATTATTAAAAATAATAATAGTATAAATAATAAGAGAGAAAAATAAGAGGGTTGTGAGATAAATCAGCAAAGAATACCCTATTCTGTAATGAAATACTAAAAGAGAAAGGAAAGAAAAAGAATCTTGAACAAAAAAAAAATACAAGATCGAATTCTCTTGTAAATTCCATGTTGTGGAACTATAGTGATTCAAAGACTTCCATAAGGACTGAAAATAACAAGAAAAAAATGATTCAAATGAGTTTGAAATGCCTTCTCAAGCTAATGTAGATGTGTGACTAATTGAATCAAGATATTCATTCCATGACATCCCAATAAGAATGGTTACCTTGGTATTATAAAATATGATGGTAGGAGGGTGTGCCTTCGAGATGACTCTGACCTAAAAATTATTTTTCATGTAAGAGTGCTCATCAAATTCTTAGATAGGCATGTGCAGCGGATCAATGGTATTCTACATATATTTTGTTTGACACAAAACCTAATGTCAATGAGAAAATTGAATAATTTTGGGTGTACAGTTTATTTTATACAATTAATGATGTAAGATTATGTGAGGAGCTTAATAAAGGTGGTTGTGGGGTTTTTTTTAGCGCTATGCAAGTGGTACGCTCTATGGAGTTGGAAATAATTTTCATCTCATTGGAGATTGTACCTTACCTTGCTGGCATAGACATCTGTACTTTGTCTTCTTTTTTCATTGAGTTGGCTTATTCTTGTTTGTGCTTATTGTATGTTGTGTCTTTAGTTTTATTTTGTGCTTTTGTTTTTGCATGTGTTATCCTTCCCATCAAACTCATCATGCCATTAGGGTTTGGCTCATTGCAACCTCAACTTGGTTTCACTCGTGTGTCTTGAATGGGTTCTATTAATGATGGGGAACTTAATAACATAGAAGACTGTATGGATATTATGGAGAATGATGAGGCTGGTAATAACGAAAGTGCAAGCCCTTTGAAAATAGAACAAGAGAAATTATCTTATAAGGTAGTTGTTTCAGAATAGTATGTTCATGTGTGTCCGTCCTCTGCAAGTTTCAATGGAAAAAATTTCAGGCAGCCCAAAATGGAGCCAGGAAGTTTTTTTTTCATTCCTTGCCTAACTGGGTAGAGTTGAGGAACTTGCAGCCATAATTATGGCCTTTTATTCCCCAAATTTTAAAACCCCTGGGGTCGATTTTGCAGGTAGAGGACTTAAGGGTCACTTTGCCCCATTTAAACGCAAGAATTCTCATTGCTTTGTCCCCAAAATTTTATATTCCAGAAAGAATCTCTCTCAAAATAGAAAAAAATATAATTTTACTTGGGAACTCGCTATGCTCGGGAATTTGGGTGCTTATTTTCACTATAAATTGAATGGCCATACAAGACATGATTGTCCATCTCTAAAAAATCCCCAAAATGCAAATTTCAATTTGGTCGCAAGTGACAACTCTAGCGAAAATCCTAACTTGAGTAAAGAATTTGATAAGTAGAAAACGATGGAGTCAAATTCCAATAATATCGATGATAAACTAGTCAAATTGTATAATCTCAAGTGTGTTGAACAAACAATCATTGATAATTTTTCTTCTGCTAATACGGCTATCAAGTTCACTACACTAGCGAACCCCCTCTTTGATGAAGAATTTGATGTCATCCCTGCTACAAACAACAATAATGATCCTCCTTCTACCCATGTCGATTATCAATCAAAACACAGTGCCCCTGGTGTTTATACTATAGAAAAAGGGGAAAATATGGATACCTGCACCAGAAAAAATGCTCAACAAATAGCATTAGAATATATCAATGAGAGAGAAGAGAAGTTGATAAATGACAAACAATTACCTTTGGAGAAGAGTAATTCCCCACCTAGTGTTATGGACTCCAAGATGGATATGGAAATAGATAAACAAATTGTGCCTTATGCTACAGAAGTAGGATTGAAAGATGGTTGTGAGGAAAATTATATTGAAATTCTTAGCAAAAGTGCAAAGAAAAAAAGGAATGCCATGGAGAGGCAATCCCTATCTAATTATAGAGGATATAATAACAAATAGTAAAACTCTGAGTTGCATGATTGCTTTACCAGGCTCTACAAGAATAAAAAAGCCTCTCTGAAATAATCCATGATGATGAGCATACATAGTTGCAATGTAAGAGGCTTGGACATTCAAGATATGAAATATGTTGTTAGGAAATGGTGTAACAATCTAAAGAAAAAAATATATCATTTGCCTTTAGGAGGTCAAGGTTGTGGGGTTGCAAGCATACACCATGATGAAATTTTTATGGGATCAAGACACTGCTTTCATTGTAACCATGAAAGAGGCAAGGGTGGTGTTTCCATCCTCATTGGCCCTAAATGGGATGATAAGATCATGGCTAACGATGTCTCCCCTTGTCAAAGATCCCAATGGGTCACATTCAAGGTGAAGGAGAAAGTTATAGGCATTTGTAATATCTATGCTACTAATGATTATAGAGAATGGGCTAATTTTTAGGAGTGGCTAACATCCGACCTCCCTAATTCTCACTGGATCTTTGTTCAGTACTTTAACATGGTAGAATAGAATGAAGATAAATGTGTAGTAATAAAATACTATTGGAAAGGGAATGAACATTTTTTCTGAGCTAAATTCAAAAGAAGATTCAATCTTATTGACCCGATTGAAAGGAAAAAGAAGTCTACATCAAACATCTGGTATACATGGTGTAATAACCAAACTGGCCAACAAAGAGTGTACTGAAAACTTGATAGATTCTACAGAGATGCCTCCTTTTCTTTTTCTGCATATGATGGACATTCTCCCATGACTATTATCCCAACCACTATCTCCGATCATTCCCCCATCCCTACCATTATCAGTCTTGATCTAGACTCTCTCTCTGCCATCAGACCAAAGAGAAATAATGCTTTCAAATTGAATGTCCCCCTTTTTCATGATGAAGATTTAATAGATTCCATCAAGATGGACACTTTCCTTTCTAAGTTTTGTAATAAGGAACTCAGACCTAGAGAATAGTGGGACTCCCTCACAGAAGTTCGGAGGAAGATGTTTCAAATTATAGGAAAGAAAAATGCCATGGAGAGATCTAAAGAGGAATCTTACTTGCAAAGTAGACTAAATTGTATTGAGAGGGAGATCCAAATCAAAGGTCAAGACAACCATTTGGAAAGTGATCGGTCTTAATCCAAGATGCAACTTAGGAGATTACACAGTTATAAAATGCAGGGTCAAAAGGTGAGAGCTAGAATGAACTGGCTAAAAGAAGGTGATAGGGGCACTAAAAATTTCATCAACCTTATTAGATCTAAATAGAAAAGATAATTGATAGATGAAATACAAGTTGACAATTGTTTGACTAGTGAACCAAATTCTATAAAGGAGGCCTTCTACAATTTCTATAGTAATTTGTTTTCTTATGAACATGGTGAGGACAACCAAGAGGCTCTTAAAAAATGTTTGAAGTTGATCCCACAAAACATCTCTAAAGAAGAAGCTAGGGAATGCAATCAATATACTTCATTAGAAGAAATTGAAGCTGCAATTAACTCATTGGCTAATGGGAAGTCCCAAGGACTCGATGGACTCCCTACTGAATTTTATAAGAAAAATTTAGAGTGGATCAATGGGGAACTTATGGTGCTTCATGAGGATTCTTATGAGTAGGGTTCCCTTGGGGAGAATATTAATAGGGGGTTATAAAATTTCTTCCTAAAGATGGAGACAAGACTCGAGTTAAAAATTGGAGACCAATCACCCTTTTGAACTTATATTATAAGATTATTGCCAAAAACTTAGCTAAAATGATTGTTAATCTCTTGAACAACTTCATATCTATAACTCAAACAAATTTTATAAAAGGGAGATACATATTGGAAAATCTGATTACTAACTGGGAAGTGCTACACTGGGTCAAGGTCGATGGCCAAAATGTTGCAATGATTCTTTTGGATTTTGGAAAAAACATATGACAGAGTGGAATGCCCATTCCTCATTGGGATGATTCATGCTTTTGTCTTTCCTCCTTATTTTTGCAATTGGTTTTCTATTTTTTTAAGGGTTCCTCTACTATTATTGATGTGAATGGGGAGCTTTCTAACCCAATCCCCTAAAAAGATTTATTAGACAAGGATGCCCCATTTTTGCCGTCTTGTTTGTCATTGTTGATGATGCCCTTTTTATACATTGAGGTTTTATGAACCTGGTTCACTAGTAAAAGGGAGATCCCTTCCTAATCATGAAGAGCTGAGTAATGCACAATTTGATGATGACACAACCTTGTTTTTAGAACTCTCAGAAGATAATTTTGATAATTCCATGGATAGATTGCAGTTTTTCTGTTTGGCTTCTGGTGCTAAAAATTCTCCACGCAAATCTACAGTTATGGGTTGGTCAGAAAATGCCCCACAATGGGTCTCTTCTAGAGGTTGGATGTGGGTTGTTCCTACAACTATTGTCAGATATCTGGGAATTCCATTTTCAGTTTAACCATCTCCCAAGTACATGTGGTTATGGAATTATTCTAAAATAGAATAGAAATATATGAAATGGAAAACACGCTTACTCTCTTTGGCAGGGAGAGTCCAAGTTGTTCAAAAAAAATTGGCATCTCATTCTATTTACTACTCATCCTCATGGTTATTTTCCAATTACCAAGTTAATAAAATTGACAAGATCATGAGAGACTTCTTGTGGTTTGATGGTATGGGGAATAAAAGAAGGCATTGTGTGATTTGGGATTGGTGATGTAGACCAAGAAATAAGGGTGGATTGGACCTTAGAGATTTGTGAAATCATGGCATTTTTTTGGCATCCAAATGGATCTTTAAAGCATTAAAGGGCAATGATCTATATCCAAATGGGTAAATCGGTGTTGGGGCCTTGATTGGATGGACTCTAAATGACACTTTGTTTTTGACTTTTTTTGGTGCCAACCTATTAAAACAATAAGTCTTGTTCATGTTGGATTTTACTCTTAAAGAAGCTATCTGTGGGTTCCATGTTATCCTCAATGGGCATTTAGTCTCTCACCTGTGTTGTATGTAATCTTCCTGAAACTTTTGAACACCTCTTTTTTGAATGCAAATTTGTTTGTAAACTCTGGTCCATTTTCCTTGGTTCCCCTATTGTTTGGGATGGTCATCCTGGTTTATCCTGTGGTCAGGTCCTTGTTGGTTTTGTTGATATATTTGATTTTAAAATAACCAATTTTGGTTTGTTTTGTCTACTGTGGTTCTTTGGTTTCTTTGGAAGTAGAGGAACAAAGAGGTGTTTCAAAACAAAAGGAGAGGGCTTACTGAGTTTAACATAAAACTCATACACTATTTTATTATGTCACAGGTTTATGTAGTATTGGAGATTCCTAAAAGCATATGTATGATCCTTGTCCGGGAAGGTGCACTATTTGATTTACATGACCGATATTCACTTTGCCCATTATTTCAACACTTATAGGGAGATGCTTGACCAAAAAGAACTTGACATTCTGAATCAGTTTATACAGCATAAAAATATCAATGTTGCATAGGAAAATGCAAAGATTAAAGTAACAAAAACACTAGATGCTATGAGCTGGGAGGCTGTTGTTAACATCCATCCTGCGGTTGAACCTCCAATTGGCATTTTCGAGTGTGATTAAGCTAAATGTAGTAATAACATTATCGGGTCATGGGGAACTTGATGACCATAAGCTGCTCCTAATTGCTCTTTTTGGTTCATTTTGATCTATTATGTTTGTAATGTATAAATTTATGTAAAGTATTAGTTGGTTGATGACACAACCCTTTTTTTGCTTGGTCATGTTACTGATGTAGTCATAGATGATAGAAGTATGAGGACATGTTACAAATAGGAACTTATGCATTAGTAGTTTGTTATGTTGATTTCAGAACTCTGATATGGATCAGTTTGGATGATGTGTCTATCTTTTTAAACTATCTTAATGTATATAAAAAAACTATGTGAGGATTTATAGTGCTCACTAAAGCTTTTTGTGTGAATATTTTATGTTAAATAAAAGTTTTACTATTCAATTCAATAGTTCATTTATTCATGTTGAAAATAAATTTATACATTATATAATCTCACCATTTGAACAAAAAGAAAAGCATGGTGTTTTATCTACTTGTATTTTATCATGCATTGTTTATATATTCAGGCACATCTACTTTGTATTAATCAATTAGATATCAATGGGGAATCCATTATCATTTGATCATTATTGAGTTATTCATTTGATCATCATATTGTCTCTCTTGTTTGTGCTATCTATTGAGCTTATAGATCTTTGCATTGCCTTAGGAAAATTCTTACAGGACGTGTTACAGATAGGAACTTATGCCTTAGTAGTCTGTTATGTTAATTTCAGAACTCTAATATAGATCATTTTGGATGATGTATCTATCTTTGTAAACTATCTTAGTATTAAAAAAAAAGAATATGTGAGGAGTTATAGTGCTCAATAAGGTTGTTTGTGTAAATAATTTATGTTAAACAAAAGTGTACTATTAAATTCAATAGTTCATTTATTCATGTAGCAAATAGATTTATACATTATATTATCTCACCATTTGAACAAAAAGAAAAGCATGGTGTTTTATCTACTTTCGATGCTTGTACATTTTGACTACTTAAGAAGATTCATAAAGAAAGCAACCTATGAAGAAGACATTGTTAGGTGGGAGGAAAATGATATGCTTGACTAGCTTTTATTGTACATAGGACTCTTTGATGCATTTTATTGTTTGTAATTTGCTTCCCCTATGATGTGTTGCTTGTTATATATTTTGTGTAGATGTATTGTCTCATGTGGTTGCATTTTGTTCAATGTTATTTTGATCTGAGATAGATTTTGTTTTGATTATGTGACTATTCATGTGATATGTTTAGACATTTCTTTGTGTGATTCATTTGGTTACAATACATTATTTTGGTTACCAGTATCATGGTTAATTAAGATGATAGATTATATTTTTCCATTTTGATCATATCGGCATGATGATATTGTTTGATGTTACATGATGCTTTATGATGATATCTAGTGTAGTTTGCATTCAAAAACATTGGATTAATATATTATGATGACTATATTTGATTCCTTTTTATATTTTCCCTTATATTTTGTTGGATATTCCAGTTGTCCACTTTCACTTATATATGCTCATATTGTTGTAAATGATTATTTTAATTCTTTACATTTAAATGAAATGTTTATTTAAATGATATGTACATTTACGATTAGAATATGGAATGACCAGTGTCGTGACATTCTAATACATATGAATGATCGCATCACATTTTCATGGCATTTTTTATTTTCCTCTCCTGTTTTTTTGTGGTTTGCCACTTTGTGTGAGGTAGGGCATCTCATATCTTTTTCTTTGCTTCATATTTTCAAGTGAAGTAAAATTCTTTAGTTGCGTGAGTTGAGAATTAGGTTTCCCCGACAATTTCGTAGCATGTCATTTCTCAATTGGGTATGCACATTTATTTTAAGTTATAGAATTTGGAAACTATGATTTTCATGGTGTTATGATGCCCATTTTTTTGTGTGCCCAGAACGAGAATTTTATTGGATAATTTAGTTGTTTTGTGTATTTGAGAAAATGAGTTTTAATTTTGTAGCTTAGTTTTGAGTTTCATTTTTGGGCAATTTTGAGTTCACCTTGATTTGTGTGCCTTCCAATTTTTCCTGTCACAATGCTTGGTGTAATTGGTTTGTTGGACCTAGTAGTACTCCATGTTTGTAGTAGGATTAGACTATCATAATAGATTGAGTACATTCTAGATCAAATCCATCACGATTTGAACTCGCCCGTTTGATGCTCAAACGTTGATTTCTTACCTTGCCAACTTTTGCCCAAATTTGGGATTTTAGTGTATTTTTTGGTTTGTGAGCATTCCTCATGTCCTAGGGAGATGTTTGATGGATTCTATTAGAATATGAGCTCTTGACATAGTGGCCAATTGAGTATTTTGGAATTTGTGTCTTTATTTGCATTTACTCGGTTTCTTATCTTGACTGTTGGGAGTGATTTGCCTCCAGTTATTGTCTTGCTTGCTTTTTTAATGCTTATGTTATCCATGTCCTTTGTGTAGACCAAGTAGATGATGCATCTTGTACTTTTGTCCTTACCAAGTGGAAAAAATCCCTATTTCACGTCCTTAGTGTAGACCGAGTGGACAAAGTATTTTGTTTATGTCATCGATGAAGACTAAGTGGAAAAGCTTATTGTATTGGTCTTTGTCTTAGATGTTGAGCCATTAAACTAGGTGCATTGAGTAGGCATGAGGAGTAGCTCCTTAGGTGGTCCCCATCCTGGAAGTGGCCGCATAGGTTGTGTCAACGAGTTTATTAAAAAATAAAAATATAATCAAATGAACTGGGTATAAACATTAAACATGATAAATTGGTAATTGTACCCCAAATATTGAGATTAACCCTTATAGGTGGTAGATGGTAATTATGCCCTAGATATCATATATTGACATGTGAAAATGGTAGATGGTACTTGCACCCCATATTTGAGTATTGCTCCATGTAGGTGGGTATACTCCCTATGGTTAGTACTGTTAGAGTAATAGTCTCTCGGGTTATTAATTAAATCATTATGATATAATTAGTAACTCACCTATTCACTCTAGTTGCTTAAGCTAACCTTAGGTTTTCCCTTTTAGGGTTTTGTGATTCCTTTTATAAGGATTCACCTCTTTATTTTTCATAAGGGAGGTTTTACATCGCATTGTAATCTAGAAACATATTGTTAATATATTGTTTTCTTGTGCACATGATGTCTCCTCTGGCTTTTTGGCCTCCATAATTTCTCCAGTCTTCTGTACTTTGCTTCTTCCATGTGACAGGTTTGCATGCAGGTGTTCTTGGGACAATAGGGTTTTTCCTATCCTAACATGGTATCAGAGCCATCTTGCTGCTCATTGTTCATGCTTTTTTGAAGTGTATAAGAAGCTGGAGGTTTTCTAGTTTTTCAGAAGTTTTTTGTGTGGATTTAGGGGGACCTTTGTTTTTGGTCATTTTGGGCTCAAACGGACATTACCGTTGCGCTTAGAGCACCTAGAAACCCCAAAATCCATATAAAATTTGTCCATTTTGGACATCTTGCCTCCGAGGCAAAAAAAATTTGGTTTCCAGTGCCGTACGGGCACGAAAACCGAGAAAAATTCAAAAAAAAATCATTTTTTATATGGTTTTTTTGTTTAAAAAATGTAGGCAGTGTATTTTTAAAACACGCCACCGTGTCGCCTACGCGCCGCCCCCGACCCATGCCACCACCACTCCGCCAGCCACCAGCCCCGCCGGCCCCCCGCTCCGCCGGCCTACTCCGCCAGCGGCCCCGCTGGACCACCGCGCCGCCACCCAAGTGCCACCGCCCTGCTCTTAGGCCTCACGGGCCCCTTTAGCCCCGCGGTGGTCATATTAGCGACCACGGGCCCTAGTTTTAGCCCTCGTAGGCCCCTTTAGCCCTGCGGTGGTCATATCAGAGACCACGGGCTCCGGTTTCAGCCCCTGTGTGCTCCATATGCCCAGGGGGCCGATTCCTTCAAGCCCAAGGGGCTAGGAAAATTTTTTTTGGAGCGTTTTGACCCTCCCACGCTGTTTTCGCTCTATCTGGAGCATACGGGGGTATTTTTCTGACTTCCATATATCGTCGGAAATCTCTTTTCAAGTACTTTTCGATGATGGAGATTGGGGTTTTAGGTTTTTCCATTTTGACAATGTTTTTTTGCTGTCAAAGTCTGATGTCTATTTTCTGCCTTCCGGGAGCCATATCTTGCTCATCCGGACTCCATTTTTGGCAAACCAGATATCGTCAGAAAGCTAGTTCAGTGAAATTTTTAGTTGTAGGGGTATTTTTTCTAGATTCTAATCCAGGTTCTCTCTCCTCCTAGTTTTTCTCTTTCACACTCTGGCGGATTACTTGGGTTCTACAGGTCTTGGGATCTCTTCTTCTATCCTTCTGGCTCACTCTTCTTTCTGACTTCTGAGCATTGCTTCTCTTCTGTAGCATTCTCTTTTCTATAAACATACTGTGATAAAGTGCCTACTTTTGCATATCTAGGATTTTGAGCACCTTGTGTGTTTTTTGTAATCGCACTCAGTTATAAAGTGCCATGGGGTGTTATGATGTTTTTCCATTTTGTGCTCATCCACTTTTGTCAAGTGAGTGTACCTTCCACAACATTAGCCCATGTTGTGTGTTGGTGACACCACCCTTTATCTTGTGCCTGTACTTCTGTTGCACTATTGGTGTTCCTGATTCTTAGTTTTGTAGATGTTTCTGGCATTGCATTTCAGTGTTCCTGTCACCCCTCTCCCTATTCAGCATTATGGGGGGTTCTCCTGTTGGTTCTATTGCTTCCCGGGTTCGATTGATCAGCTCTTCAAACTTTGTCTTCTCTACCTGGTCATGCACTTTTTCAGTGGGGGTTCCAGCAGTTACTTCTGACAGTGTTTACAGCTTCATTCTTCAGAGATATTACTTGCTCTTTCTTGTTCCTTTCTTTGGGACTTTTCCTAGATTGGAGGCTTTGTTTCCTTCATCTAGTTTCTTTCATGTCTTGGGTACCTGATCAGGCCTTGTTTCTGGGACTTCCTGCTTTCTGTAGTAGTCTCCTAGGTTTTTGCTTCTCCCTAAGCTTATCTTAAGGGGGGGTTTTAGAGTAATAGTCTCTCGGGTTATTAATTAAATCATTATGATCTAATTACTAACTCACCTATTCACTCTAGTTGCTTAAGCTAACCTTAGGTTTTCCCTTTTAGGGTTTCGTGATTACTTTTATAAGGATTCACCTCTTTGTTTTTCATAAGGGAGTTTTTTCGCATCGCATTGTAATCTAGAAACATATTGTTAATATATTGTTTTCTTGTGCACATGATGTCTCCTCTGGCTTTTTGGCCTCCATAGTTTCTCCAGTCTTCTGTACTTTGCTTCTTCCATGTGACAAGTTTACATGCAGGTGTTCTTTGGAGAATAGGGTTTTTCCTATCCTAACAAGTACTCCTTCAACTAGGTCCAATAGTAGTGAGTAGCAACCCTTGTCTATTGTGATTGTGTCTCACTGGATCTTTATATCATCCTCTGATTTTATGCATTCATTAGTGTGTGTATTAACCATCTTTTGGTGTTCTTGTGTGCCTTGTGTTTGTGGTTGAATAATTATCTACATGGCACAGTGGGGTGGGCCTAAGGGTTCCACATGGTAGAGTGGTGTTACATGTCACTGTTGAGGACCGATGAAGAGGTGGGGGACTTCTTTTAATGATGGAGTTATGAGCACGATGTTCTCTTTCTATCACTCTTTACTCTTTCAATACTTGCTTATACTAGATAGTTGTTATTATTTTCAATTGTTGATATTGAGTGTTTACTACCTTGATTTTTGGTATTATGTACTCCCCAGTGTGGAGAGAGCCTTGTATTTTAGTCGTACATTTGTGTCAACAAGCCTACCTTATTGTCAAACTAAGAGAACCTTGTTCAGGAGGGTTTCTAGTTCATTTTGGTATTTTGCAGAGCAACCTAACGCATCTTTTTATTCTTTTAGTACATATGTCCAATCTTTTGGCGATAGTCTTTAGCATATATTCATGATTTTTTGACGCATATCTAGAACAAATTAGTGCATTTGCACTTTGTTCTAACACATTTATTTTACCAGATTAGTGCATCTGTGATAGTTTGGTGTTCCACTAGGTCTATGCAAAAATGGATTTCAGATTTAGATTCCTTATGTTTTTGGGATGGTTTGCAAGTATTTACATCTCATTTTTTGTTTTTGTATAACAATGTTAGGTTCGCTTTTCGATTTGGTCTTAAACTAAACCTTGTGATCTTGTCTCCTCGATTGGCGACCATTGATGATGGTCTGGGCTTATCCCGTGGGGTTTGTGGATGTGTTCTGGACCCTCATGTGGTGGCTTGAATGTTTTTGTCTATTCTTCATAAGTGATTTGGGTTGTCTTGGAACCCTTGGAAGTAGGTTTGAGTCTTTTGCTTGTGCACAATCATGATTTTACTTCTTATGGTTGCATATTTGGTTATGCTTCATGGTTATATTACACTTACGTAATTTTTTTCTATCTTCCATTTAAAAAAAAATTATTTTGTACTTATTTTAACCCTATGTTCCGAGGGTTCCTTGGTGGGGTATTACATCTAATATCAAATCCCATGTTCACATGTTGGGATCTCTGTTGTATATTTACCCATTGTATTTGGTGTGAGTGGTGTGTGGTTTTTGTACCCATCTATTGTTATCATTCGTTGCTTATTGCCTTAGTATGTCTTGTTAAACATGTTATATGTGATTTTGATCCATATCTTTTTCTCTCTGAGAGATGCCTCCTAGGGGTAGAGGTGGTCGATGGAATGCATATCGAGATGACCTGAGGGGGAACTTTGTGAGGAGGAAAATCATGAGAAAGAGAATCAGGAGGAAGAGCAACATGAGGATCACTAGGAGGATGATAGAGAGCCTTATGGTGGTAATGATGGGAATCCCCAGTTTGTTCAGTTGTTATAGGGACTTATTACTCAGTTTCACGATATTCGATAGGGGACTATGATAGTGGATCAGTATGAGCATAGGTTCTTTGAGTTGAGGTAATATTCCAGTTACACTCATGATGAGCATGTGTTAGTACAACACTTTGTATAAGGCCTTAATGGATGTATTGTTGGAGATGTTCGTATACATCAGCCTAGGAAACTTTCCCTTTCTTTCGAGAAGGAACAATTGGATGAGGGAAATATAGATAGGGGTTTTGGTAGTAGGAAAGGAGCACAAGTTTATAGTACTTAACCTTCTAGACCTGGTGCACAAGGTACTCAGGTACAACCCATAGGTTATTCTAGGGCATATTTAACACCTGCTAGGGCTAGTCTCCAACAACAACATAGATAAAGACTTTTTTCAGGGTTCATCTGAGAGGTAGGGCTCTAGTAGACACTAGTGAAGAAATCGAGATTTGCATCCTAGAGATAGGTATCATAGTTCAGCATCAAGGAATGCACTATAGAGTGGTTAGTAGAGCTCTAGTGGGGGTAGTTTCTTTCAGTCGAGAACACCTTTTCTAGGTCATGGTTTTGAAAAGGGGGGTTGTTTCCCTTGTGGCAAAAAATGACATATTTTTGCATTATTCTTAGAGGTCAGCATTAGGATCGAGTTAGAGGCAGGCTATTTTTGAGTCTACCGTTGGGGATGTATGTAGACACCATAGGGTTTTAACAACATTTTATAAATATCAGGCTAAACATTGGAGCACCATTGTTGATACTAAAGGTGTGTTACATGGTATATCTACCTCTATATTATTTGATTATGGTGCTTCTGATCCTTTAATTCCCCTTCCTTGTGAAGTAATGTAGGCTAGTGGTAGCACGAAAATTTGATAGTTAGTAGGTTGAGTTAGCCACAGGTTCTAGAGTGGTTGTAGACTCCCTTGTTCATGGTTGTGTGTTGGATTTGGGCACCTTCCCCACCACTGTAGATCTTCATATCCCACTCTTGGGTCCATATGGAATTATTTTAGATATGGATTGGTTAGCTTCCCACCATGTGTGTATAGATTATCAATGCAATTTTGTATAGTATGTGGATGACACAAGTGGGTATGTTGAGCTTGTAGGAGTCCATAGACCTATTTTACTTTGTATGATCTCAGCTAGAAAACTAAAGCAAAGTACACAACAAGGATGTCATTTCTTCATAGTCTATATTAGTTCCTTTGATGGGGTTGAGAGTCGAGAGGTGTCTCTTGATGATCACCCACTACTTTGTGAGTGTTCAAATGCTTTCTCGAGTGAGATTCCAAGTATGTCACCTCCACATGACATAGATTTTAGTATCTGGTCAAGGGCCATATTCATCTCAGTGTTTCCCCTTGGGGAGCACCAGTCATTTTGTGAAGAAGAAGGATGGATCCTTCAGTTTTTGTATTGATTACCAATAGTTATGACGATAAAGAATTGATATTCCTTTTCAAGGATTGGCAATTTGTTTGATCAGATGAAGGGAGCAAGAGTGTTCTCGAAGATAGATCTTAAGTTGGGATACCATCAATGTCGTATCCATGAGGCTGAAAATCGTACAACTTTTCACACTCGATACGGGCACTATGAGTTTATGGTTTTACCCTTTGGGTTGACCAATTCCCCATAGATGTTCATGAGTTTGATGAACGATGTATTTTACACATATCTTAACTATTTTTTCTTTGTGTTTCTGCATAAAAATTTAGTGTATTCAAGGACTATAGAGGAGCATGAGGGCCATTTTCATTAGGTTTTGTAGTGACTTAATTACCATTATTTATTTACAAACCTTTCCAAATGTGGGCTCTTCCAGAATGAGGTGAGATAATTGGGCCATATCTTCTCTAAAGAGGGTATTTTGTGGGTCCTTCAAAGATCTAGGCTATTATGGATTGGCCAGCGCCAACCAACATTCCTAAATTTCATAACTTCATGGGTTTGGTGGGTTACTACTGCCAATTTGTGAAGGAATTTTCTCAGTTGGCTCATCCTATCACTTCTCTTAAGAGGAGAGGGAAGAATTGTGTTTGGTCCATGCAGTGCGAGTCATCCTTTCAGACTCTTAAGGAGTGTTAGACCAGTGCACCTATCTTGGCAATGCCAGATCCTGTATGTGAGCTCATGGTGTGTATTGATGCAACGTTGGAGGGTTTGATGGAAGTTCTTATGCAGGAGGGATGAGTGATAACATATGAGTCTCGGAATCTCAATGATCATGAGCTAAACTGCCCCAAACATGATTTAGAGTTACCAGTGGTTGTACACATGCTAGTGCATTGGAGACATTTCATTTTGGGTTACAAGTTTGAGTTTCATAGTGATCATTGTATCTTGCAGTATATCTTTTCTCAGTCAAACCTAAATGCATGACAACATTGTTGGGTGGAGTTTCTTTGTGAGTACAATTTTGATGTTCACTACATTAAGGGGAAGGAAAACATTGTTGCGGATTCCTTTAGTAGGAGAAGGCATGTGATCTCTATTTTTTCTATTGGTGTAGATTTTCATAGTCGTATGTAGACCTTATGGAAAGACATGTTGTCAATTAGTGCCAAAACACTTAGTTACATATATGAATATAGTGTTGACCGAGCCAACAACTTGAAGTGCAACCCGAGCAGTTGTAGTGTAACCTAAGCAGTTGCAGTGTCAACGGAGTAGACATTGACAAAACAACATCACCCGAGTGATCAATGTGACCTGAGTATCCAGTGTAGCCCGCGTACAAAAGATTGGCACTTTACTATGTCACCTGAGTATCAGCATATTTCCCGAGTGTCAGTATAACACCCGAGTGGACTACTAAACCAGAGTAATAGTATTGGGTTGACTTAGTTCTTATTGTTTGATATTATTGTATATCATGGAAGCTGACTTGTGTAAATAATTGATTTGGATAAGGTATATATGTAAGGTACTTTTTTTATCCAAATGTGTGTGAAACAAGTATATATGCAAATATGAGGTGGCAGATTGATTTGAAGGTTACAGAAGTATAAGGTACAACATAGACTCATCTATCACATTCAAGTGATTATTTTTATATCAAAGGATCCCATTCAACAAATCAGAGTTGCATAGAAGATCATCTACTGGTTCATCCTAACAGGTGCATCAAATAAATCCTTTAACCAAGTGGATTAAACAGTCCTTTACAAATCTCCTAAAAGAATTGCATACTTAATTATATTGTAAAAATCATTTCACAAGGTGGACCTAACAGTCCTTATTGCTCCTAATAGGGATGGCCATCAGAAGTGTTCAATTTTAAGCTTTAATAGGCTAAATTTATAGTGCAGTACTAAATCTTGTGGGTACCATCCCCACCCTAGTTTTACTTTCTATTTGGAAGGTTTCTGAGTAACCAAATATTATGTCAAGTGTTATGGATGTTTATTACTTTTCTATTTCATGCATGCAATCAGATTAGATAATCTAATAAAGGATAAAAGTGAGTAAGTTTTATTGGTTCCTGATTCACCCCCCCCCCCTCTTAGTCACCTAGCCTCAATATATTTCCAAAAATTGGTATCAAAGCTAAAGGTTCTCTTAACAGAAGTTTACAAACTTGAGAAAAG
This sequence comes from Thuja plicata, assembly GCA_018584345.1. Lineage (NCBI taxonomy): Eukaryota > Viridiplantae > Streptophyta > Pinopsida > Cupressales > Cupressaceae > Thuja > Thuja plicata. The sequence goes on from MU226463.1 coordinate 1,746,930, forward strand.
ATCAGAGGCAATGGAAATATACAGACTGGAGAAAGCCATTGAAAATGAAAATATAGATCTACAAGTGGCCATGGATCAAATTAGAAAACTCAAGGAGTGGCTCTCTCATTCCCTGAAAACAAGAAAATATTTAGTAGTACAAATGAATGATAAACATTACATAGAAGAAATAATTGAAGACTTATGCAAAGAAATAAATTCTGAAGAAGCTGATGCAGCCATCAAAGACCTACTTGCAAAGAATCTCAATTTACATGAAGAAGTCATAAATTTGAAGAGAGAAAAAGAAATTCATTCAGTAAGAATATGTGAAGTCATGGAACAAAAGAGCCAAGCAGAAAGTGACAGAGAAATGGCACAAGAAGATAAAATATTTCTAAGTAAAAGATTAGAGGAAAAAGAAAAAGAAATCCATCATTTGTCACTTCAGCAAGAAGATATGATAAATCAACTCAATAATGCAAACCAAGAAGTTATCAATCTAAGGAAAGAAAATGAAAGAATACAGAATGACCTCAATACTAAAAATCAAATGAATGAGAGTATGATAAATTCACAGGTAAGCATGGATCAGTTGACAGAGCAAACTCATTTTAGACATCATGGATAGACTAGATTAGGTTATACTAAGCAAGGTGAATCCTCATAGTAAGGAGATGAAAAGAATAAGAAACCTACTTGTAATCATTGTGGTAAGTTAGGACATACATCAAATATGTGTTGGAGAAATGGAAATTCAAAGTTTAATGGTAAATGCTATAGCAACAAAAAACATGGACATAGGGAAAGTGAATGCATTAAGAAACCTTAGTTTGAAGGAAAATGTTTCAATTGTAACAAACAAGGTCACCAATATTTCGAGTGTAGAACTAAGAAATGGAACCCTGTTGAACAACTAGCTAAAGCAATTTGTGGTTGGGATTACAACACATGGATTAGATGTTGTCATTATGGTGAATATGGGCATATTGGTGCAAATTGTGCAAAGACTCACCTTAGAAAAAGGAATCCTACTAAGAGATATTATGTGTCTAAACAACTCGGTCATCTAAGTAAGAATTGCATGAACAGAGAAAAAGTGGATACTGGTTTTGAGAAAGGAAAAGCTAAAGTTTCTGAAATCGTATCTCAGATGAGTCAGCAGTGGGTAAGTGTAAAGTACTAAAATGTAAAGTACTAAAAATCTAAAGTACAAAAAATGTAATAAACTAAAATGGTATATATATGCTATGATGTATGTGTGTGGGGGTGTGGGAAGATAAGATTTCCCTCTTAACCCTAAATTCATAAAGGGAAGATCCAAATTGATTAACCCCAAAGAAAGGATCAATGCATAAATGAATCAACCTATTAAGAATAAGGATAAAGAGAAAAAATCTAGTTTCCATCCTATAGAAAAGAATGTGTAATAGATTTAGAAAGATTAAAAACTTAGTTGAAATGAAACATTTACCTTGGAATGTAGCAGATCTAGAAAAACCTATTTTCGGGAGTCAGTACCGAGTTTCTGGAAGTTCTACAACTGGACCGGGCACAAAAACACAAGGATGGAGAAAACCCAGAAATCTTTTTTAGATCTGGCTCAAGTCAATTTTGACCCAAAATAGAAAGTCGATCTTGACCCAAAACATAATGTCGATCCTAACCCAGAATAGAAATTTGACCTTGACCTACACAGTCCGATGGAAAATCTATTTTCGGATCTTGAATGTCTACTTAAAAGGGTATCCGGATCTACACTTGAATTAGTTGTCCCGAACCTGTATCTGCAAGAAAAATGGGTTTTTTGTTGGGGGAGGGGTTTGCCTTAGTCAAACCCTAATTTTGGAATTAACCTTGAAATTAATAATTGAAATAGAGAATGCTAGCAAGTAGTAGAAGTAGATCTAATAATGAAGCTATGATACTCAATAGATATGCAATTGTATTTCAAATATAAATAAAGTATGTTAATATGAAAGCTTGGAATTAATGTTAGAAACCATAAATGTAAATCAAAACCTCCACGTTTGTATGCTTGAAATCCACCTTGAGGGAAGAATGAATGAATCTTGAGGATGCACAAAGGATCTTGAAAGAAGATCACACCACCATGATGGATAGATCTAGGGTTTGAATGATGAATCTTGAATGTTTGAACCAAATCCTTTCAATGGCTTGAATGCTTGGATCCTTGATCTTTAATGGAGAACTTGAAATTCTTAGGAAGAAGAATCGACAACCTTGGTTGAACACTTGAAAGCTTGAAATTGTGTAAGAGTTATATGTATATTTTCATGCATGTCCTTGATATCCTTCATGTTTTAAATGAGAGGAGAAATGCTTCCTTATATACAAGTCTAGGGAACAATCTTCTAGAGAATCCTACATAGGAGAATTAAATTCCAATTGGACCTATACCCCTAGAAGTGGATTTTATTAAATATAATTTAAGGGTCATCACTTCGGAACCCAAAACACCCAACCCAAAAGCGGGTAAATGAATATTTGGATGTCCCCCGGAAGCCGACCAACTTTCCAATTTTAAAGGGGGACCTGGGTCGAGGTTGAAGTCAAACCTAACCTAGGTCTGAAAGGAAAACATGATGATGATCTAAAAAACCCCACTAGGGAGGGCTAAACTTTCTTAACATGTAAGTGCTTCCATTTTAAGATGATACATTAAGCCCCCACTTTAGCGAGAGTATGGAAATTGAACATACTTGTGGTAAAGTTAGAAGAAAGACTTTGGTGGATTTCAACAAGGTATAAAATCACTTAGTTAAGGACATGAGCCCCCAAGCCAAGGATGTTAACTCAACATACATGCACAAGGGTATGAAAACAAAGAGTAAATAAAGATAAAGCCAAAAGACACCAAAAAGAGGTGTTAGTACAAAAACAAACCCAAAGCAACTAGCAAAGGAAACCTTAGTAAGAAAATGCTTCCTATACTAATATCATGTTTGGAAAGCTATCATAAAAACATAAATGACTATATAAGAAGGACAAGAGAAACACTATAAATAACATATCTTCATGATCTAATCCTACTAGGATAAAAGCGAAAGAGAGAAAAGAGAGAGAGTGATTACCTCACCTAGTAAGATGCCCACCTTAGCATGAATCACCAAGGAGGGAGAGCCCAACAGGTTCACCCGTAAATTGTGCTTTGTATTTGTAATGTGTCTTTTGACAAATTTTGGAATACCCATAGATCCACATTCTTGTATCACTATGGAATATAAAATGTGTGTCTCTTCAGGATTTAGCAACTTATGTGCCTTACCTTCCAAGGATTTAGCATATTTGAATTTGAAAATGCGTATCTCTTAAGGATTTAGCAACTTATGTGCGTTACCTTTTGAGGATTTAGCAAAAATAAAAGTAAAAATGTGTGTCTCTTCAGGGTTTAGCAACTTATGTGTGTTACCTTCAAAGGATTTAGCATGTTGTAAAATGTAAACTATAGTATAAGGGAGACCCTATATATTCCCCCATCCTTATCGTGGCTACCTAATAGACAAGATAAGGAAAAGAAAGGAGGATACCTACTTCACCAAGTAAGGATATATCCTGTTAGCAACAATGTGCACTATATTCTTAGTGAAGAGTATTGACCCTTACATCTAAGAGCATAGATAATTGTGAAAAGGATATGTCACTTATGAAAAAAGTATACTTGAAGAGGAATAGATCTTATCAACAAGACCCCCACCATAGAGGAGTGCTTAGGGTAAAATATCATCTTTCAAAGAAAAGGAAAGAGGGACCAAAGATTCAATCATCAAGCCCCCTGCGATCAAGAGGAAGAGGAATCTTGGAATGAAGGAAACAAACTCTAACCCAAAGCAAGGGAAAGAGTTTATAAGGAACATAATTTGCAAAATAAAGAAGAGGTGATGACATAGGAAAATCACCTCTCATATAAGAGGGTATCCATAGCCAAAACATAAGTCTTTATAAGGAAAAATATTGCAAAATAAATAAATGCCGCTAAGCTAAGGAAAATAGATCCTTAGACAAAGAGAAAGTAGGAAAACCTTGCCCCCCCGAGGGATTAAAGCAAGGAATAGACCAATCAGATCAAGATATGTTGTATCAAAGAGATATATTTTCCAAACAAATGTCTTAGAAAAGATATCATGAATACTAGAAGAGAGCTATGGATGATTATAAGCAAAGGAATGAATGTATCATATCATAATACAAAACCATAGAGATAAAATATAGAAATAATAACCAATTAAACTCAAAACAAGATACATGCTAAGAGCATAATGGATCCTAGAAAAATGGAAGAAGTACCTCTTTCCCACCAATGAAGAGACAAGAGGGAAAAAGATCTATATTACAAAAGAATGAGGGGTATTCCCCGTATGAAAATTATGAAGAAATTGTAATACCGCACGAGAGTGAGATATAATTCCTTAACCAGCTCTTTCTCTAACATACATCTCAAAATGCACACAATCAGCAAGTAAATGTCTATTACTATAATGAAAAGGACATTTTTACTTAGAGAGAGCATCTTTTGGCATAGGTTAAAGATTTCTTTCTTAGAACTCATTAACTGAACATATACCTTCTTAGTCACATCTTCAGGGGTATCATGGTAATCTAAGGAAGGTGTTGGAAGAAGAATATGAAGAGGAGGGTGACGATCAATATCAACCACCTTAATTTGGGGTAGCGGAAAGCCTAGACCATGCCTATCTTGTTTAATGGATAGAGGAATTAGATTCTTAAGACCTTTTTCATTAACACCAAGCCCTAAACCCTTATAACCTTGTTTAGTTACAATAGTGTATCATGTAGTGTACCTATCTTGTAAAGCTTCTACAGGAGGCTATTTTTCACAATGATCATGAGAAAATGTTGTGTAAGGTGGAATGACAAGTTTAGAAGGATTTTCTTTGTTCTTCCCTTTAATATCATCATGGCTAGGATAAGAAGGGGAAGGTAAATCAAATAATTCTTGCACATCTGCATCATGAACCATAGTTTGAGCCCCATCATAAGTGTGGGAAGAACTAGGGATAGTAGGTGGAGGAATAGGAGTGGGAATATTAGGAGTTGGATTAGGAAGGATAGGATTAGGATTAGGAAGATTAGTAAATGGGGTATCATCTACCAAATTCTTCACAGAATCCAAAAGAGCAATAAGTCCACTACACAAATTCTTAATGAAAATTTTGAAAGTAGGAAGACTAGTATTAGTTAATCTCAAAATAGCATAAGCA
>MU226463.1:1752216-1768855 GCA_018584345.1 Thuja plicata
AATGAGGAAAATAACCATACCCCAAAGCATCTTAAAGATCTTCATAGTGAATGAAATGCAAGAAATGTTTTTGTATTTTTATGAGTATGTAGATTTTTTTGGTATTTTAAAATGCAAGAGCATAAAATAAAACTAAACTAATATGTATGCAAAAGCTAGTCTCTAAGGAAAAGAGGCAAAGCATCTAACACCAAAAAGAAAGAGTTGTCTATCGCGGGTTCACCAAAATGTAAAGTACTAAAATGTAAAGCACTAAAAATGTAAAGTACTAAAAATGTAAAGTACTGAAAAATGTAATAAACTAAAATGGTATATATATGGTGTGATGTATGTGTGTGGGGTGTGGGAAGATAATATTTCCCTCTTAACCCTAAATTCATAAAGAGAAGATCCAAATTGATTAACCCCAAAGAAAAAATCAATGCATAAATGAATCAACCTATTAAGAACAAGGATAAAGAGAAAAACCCTAGGTTTCATCCTATAGAAAAGAATGTGTAATAGATCTAGAAAGATTAAAATCTTAATTGAAATGAAACATGTACCTTGGAATGTAGAAGATCTAGAAAAGCCTATTTTTGGGTGTCTGTACTGAGTTTCTGGAAGTTCTGCAACCGGATCGAGCATAGAAATGCAGAGATGGAGAAAAGCTAGAAATCTTTTCTAGATCTGGCTTAGGTCCATTTTGACCCAAAACATAAAGTCAATCTTGACCCAGAATAGAATGTCGATCTTGACCCAGAATAGAATGTCGATCTTGACCCAAAATAGAAAGTCAAACCTGACCTAGAATAGAAAGTCGACCTTGACTTGCACAGTCTGACAGAAAATCTATTTCTGGATCCCGAAAGTCTGTCGAAAAGGGTATCCAGATTTGCAATTGAATCTACTATCCCAAACCTGTATCTGCAAGAAAAATAGATTTGTTTGTTGTGGGAGGGGTTTGCCTTTGTCAAACCCCAATTTTGGAATTAACCTTGAAATCAATAATTGAAATAAAGAATGCTAGCAAGTAGTAGAAGTAGATCTAATAATGAAGCTATGATACTCAATAGATATGCAATTGTATTTCAAATGTAAACAAAGTATGTTAATATGAAAGCTTGGAATCAATGTTAGAAACCATAAATGTAAATAAAAACCTCCATGTTTGTATGCTTGAAATCCACCTTGAAGGAAGAATGAATGAATCTTGAGGATGCACCAAGGATCTTCAAAGAAGATCACACCATCATGATGGATAGATCTAGGGTTTGAATGATGAATCTTGAATGTTTAAACCAAATCCTTTCAATGGATTGAATGCTTATATCCTTGATCTTCAATGGACAACTTGAAATGATTAGGAAGAAGACTTGACAACCTTATTTGAACACTTAAAACCTTGAAATCATGTAAGAGTTATATGTAGATGTTAATGCATGTCCTTGATATCCTTCATTTTTTAAATGAGTGGAGAAATGCTTCCTTATATACAAGTCTAGGGCACAATCTTCTAGAGAATCCTACATAGGAGCATTAAATTCCAATTAGACCTATACCCCTAGAAGTGGACCTACATTAAATATAATTTAAGGGTCGTCACTTTGGAACCCAAAATAGTCGACTCGGAAGTGGGAAAATGAACTTTTGGATGTCTCCTGACAGCCGACCAACTTTCCAATTTTAAAGTGGGACCTGGGTCGAGGTTGAGGTTGACCCTGACCTAGGTCAGGGTCAAGGTTAATGTTGACTTTGGTCAGGGTTTAGGTCGACCTTGACCTAGGTCAAGTTCAAGGTCAACCCTTACCCAGGGAGTCAGAACCCCTGAAAAATGTGTCAGGTGGGATAAACAGTGTCTGTAGAGGCCCAATTAGGGTCCTAAACAAGCATAGAAGATGCAGAAGGGGAAAAAATGAAATGAAAACATGATGATGACCTAAAAAAACCCCCTAAGGAGGGCTAAACATTCTTAACATGGAAGTGCTTCTATTTTAAGATGATACATTATGGAAATCTCCCAAGAATTCATATCAAAATAATGAAGGATCGAATGACACCCTAAACAATGAGTTGGGTGGATCTACCATCTCAAAATAAATATGCAAGGAGACAACTGGAACTATGCATACAAGAAATCATACATCAGTTCTAGATATGCTAGCAAGTCCAAATCAGCATATTGATGTAGTAGGACAAACTATGGTTCTAACCGAGTCAGGATCTTAGTTACAACCAAGCGACTCTGGCTTAACCAAGTTAAGTTGGGTTGTATGATTTCAAAAATGCAAGTTTAGTTTTCGCTGAGCTTCCGAGTAAGTCTGGGAAAACTACCCGAGCTATCACAACTACCATGTATGGAGCATTTAATGAAAATCTATGATGAAACTTTTCATAAATGGTAAAATAAAAGGGTTATTGTTTACAGTTTACAGAGTGATTAAGAGCTTACATCGATCTCGGAGTGAATTTGTGTTTGAAAGATTCAGTTACAACAAATTTTTATCAATCTTTCAAGTGTTATGGTGGCCTCATCTAGCAACAAGGTTAAGAAAGGATCTGAGATGTTGGTGAGGAATGTTGTTTGCAAACCTCCAAATTTTATGCTTTATCCAGTGATTCTAGAGGAGATATATCTGATGGGATCCCATTCCCAAATTCCTCTAAAGGTACTATTGGCCAACAACATCCAAGCCTTCTATCATTGCACCATTCAACAGCTAGGTACATTGGAAATGAATAAAGCATATGAGAAACTTTTTGAAGTTGGGAATCTGAAGCTAGAACATAAGCACCATGAAGTCAAGGGTTTGAATCATATCATACATATGTCACAAAAATTTTAGATAAATTAGATACGACATACATCTATGGTTGGAGAAAGCATTGATGATCAAAAAGACAATGGTACACCATGTATCAGGGTATCCTATGCTTGGCAAACTAAAAGCTACCAAAACCCTACCCCGGGATGACCTAGCCAAGAAGACTCTTTTCGAGTGGGATGGAAGAGGCATGAGGTTAAATGGAGTTACATACATGGAATTGAAGTTTGGTATTCATGTAATTGCACACAAAATCTAAATTTCTAGCCAACCAAATAGTGTACCATGTGAATTTGTGGACTTGGCATACAAAGTGGTCAAGAACAATCTTTCATTCAAACTTGCCGAGTTGTAGCTCATCCAATTGAGAAAGAACATGGAAACCATTCGGGCATCAAAGACCAATTCATGTAAGTTTGGTTCACTTCTAGTCTACATATTCTTTTATGTTCAAAATTTTTTCCCTTCCAAAGGCACAATTGTTTGGAAGAAGGACAGACCCATAGTCTATCAGATAAATGAATTCATAGCATAATTGGGAGATAATTTTGAGAGCATCATGGATGCATACTTTGAGGATTTCAAATAGAATATGTAGAATAGATACATAATTCCTAAACAATTGGTAGAGGACTATAACGATGATATTTGCTTCCTAGTTGACTGTGACAAAGTATACATTCAAGCAGTCAAGCCTAAGGTTTCATGGGTGAAACCTCTTGCATATGAGGTTAACATTGATGAGACAAAAGACATCATTGAGGCTCTTTTGAATGATCCTATTGATCCTTAAGCACCATATTTTGGTACTTATGAATAAGCAAAGGGCATAATATCCTTAGAGATTGAAATTCCTAAGATCTTGAAGAGGGGAAAGGAGAGGTTAGAGAAATTTGAAAATAAGTATGGCAAGTCTTTAGACTCTCCTCCTGCTATCACTGAAAGTAAAGGGGATGAAATTAAGATAGAAGAAGGTGAACCTGAGAAGGAAGAGGAAGAGATAGAAGCAAAGCCTCTTGAGAAGAAGAAGAGGGTAGCCCCCAAGAAAAATATCTCTACCCCTATCTTTACTACAAGAAGATCCAGAAGGAAACTTATATTGCCTAAGGAAGATGAAGAAGAAGATACAGTTATATTCAAGAAATCCTCACCTACCTTTGAGAAAAAAATTGAAGAATTGAAAGGAGATAGTGGTATGGAATCTCTCAATTCATTGAAGTATGCTACCAGAACCAAAGATGAGCAGAAAATGATTGAGGATGCATTAGTTCAGAAAATGGCAAGGTGGAAGTATGATCCATCCAAGTTGAGAAGACATGTGACTGAAGACCTTCTCAACGAAATCACAATTCATTGGCACAATGTAGTACAGATTGAAAAGGACATCAGAATGCAAACCTTGAAGCAAGTCATGCCTACTATGACTAGTAAAGAGGCAAAATATAATGACTAAGTATGGGAATAATCACACTCCAAGGTTTAGGACCTTTCAAATCATGAGCATGAAAATAGAGGATGTTGTGCAGGCCGCAACAAAGATATGGAAGACAGTTTTTAAATCAAGGAAAAAGATAAGGCAGAGAAATCAAATAAAGACCCTACTGTATAGGATAAAGATGAAGAACTACCTTAAGTTCAGTCCATTAAGGAATCTAATGTTGAACATATAGTAGTAGAGGTGATGGCATCCCTGCCTCAATCACCTATTTAGAATGTGTTATATCCGATCAAGGAAAAGACTATATAATCTACATCAAGTCAAGTAGAAACTAAGCATCAGGCTCTACCTACTACTGGGCCAAGCCAAACCGAGTCACAGAAGGTTATTGTGACTGTCTCTACAGTTGATACAGATTTTATAGTTGGTGCAAAGAATGTAAATGACCTACTTCAAATGAATACTGAGGAGAACACTGAGGATGGAAAGGACATGGATGATGATGGGAAAGGCAAAGAAATCATTCCTTCATCTCATACCAAGGTCAAGGGTAAAGAAAACATCACTGATGAAATTGATCTTGAGGAAGATATTGTAATTCCAAATTGGGATCTTTCCAATTTGATAGCTAAGCAAATGGATATACTTGGTGAGCTTTGGAAGAAAAGAGAAAGACAACAACAACTCCGAGCTAAGAAGAAAAGGAATAGAGTACTGGAAGATATCAAAGGCATATATTCCTTGATTCTCTAGAAATTGAATTTAATGAGAATGATTATATTATGGACCAACTTGTTTACATAGTTCACAAGTTTAACATAGATCTAAATGGTCAAGAGAAACTATTGCAGAAGGCAGAAAGGAAGTTTGAGAATAAAGTTCTAGAGAATATTGCAGGTAAAATTGCAATAGATCAAGTGAAGCTAAACACTCTCATTAGCTCTCTAGAAAAAACTGTAGATAATGTTGTTTCATTATTTGTAAAGTTGAGTAATACTTCCAACTTTACCATGGAAATCAAGACCAAGCTGACAAAGATAGATACATATTTGAAGGTACACGCAAACCAGTTGGCACTTGATCATATTTCTAAAGGAAGAAAGTTGAACAAGGGAATCCATTACAGCTATGCAGAGCCAACTCCTTCCACACATGGATGTCATGCAGAAATATATTTCTCATACTTTGGTATTACCTTGTAGATATATTTTTGGCATTTATGTCAAAAACAAGGGGGAAAGTCATTGTATATACATATAAGGAAATACATGTACAGAAGAAAAGAGAAGAATATATATATATATAGCAAATTTACAAAAACAATTTTGAAAAATAAAAAACAGAGTCAGTTGCAACCGAGTTACAGAGCAGTTGTCAAAACTCAAGCAAGTACCCAAGCACATGGTAAGGGGAATTTTTGAATTAGTATTTTGATCAGAATTTTCAGATATGATAAGTGTTTTTGGCCACTAATTCCAAAGGGGTAGATTGTAGACCTTATGGCAAGACATGTTGTCAATTAGTTCCAAAACACTTAGTCACTTATATAAATACAAAGTTGACGAGCCAACATCTTGAAGTGCAACCCGAGCAGTTGTAGTGTATCCCGAGCAGTTGCAATGTCGACTGAGAAGACAGTGGAAAAACAACATCACCCGAGTGATCAATGTGACCCGAGTATCCAGTGTAGCATGAGTACCAGAGATTGGCAGTTTACTATGTCACCCGAGTATCAGCATATTGCTCGAGTGTCAGTATAACACCCGAGTGGACTATTGGACCCGAGTAACAGTATTGGGCCAACTTAGTTCTTATTGTTTGATATTATTGTATATCATGGAAGTTGACTTGTGTAATTAATTGATTTGGATAAGGTATATATGTAAGGTACTTTGTTTATCCAAATGTGTGTGAAATAGGTATATATGTGAATATGAAGTAGCGGATTGATTAGAAGGTTATAGAAGTATAAGGTACAACAAAGACTCATCTATCACATTTAGGTGATTAGTTTTATATCAAAGGATCGCATTCAACAAATGAGAGTTTCATAGAAGATCATCTATTGGTTCATCCTAATAGGTGCATCAGCAAAATCCTTTAACGACGTGAATTTAAAAGTCCTTTACAAATATCCTAACAGAGTTGCAAACTTAATTGTATTGTATAAATATTTTCACAAGGTGGACCTAAGAGTCCTTATTGCCCCTAACAGAGCAGGCCATCAGAAGTGGTCAATTGTAAGCTTTAACAAGCTAAATTTATACTACAGTACTAAATCTTGTGGGTACCATCCCCACCCCAGTTTTACTTTCTATTTGGAAGGTTTCTGTGTAATCAAATATTATGTCAAGTGTTGTGGATGTTTATTTCTTTTCTATTTCATGCATGCAATTACATTAGATAATCTAATAAAGGATAAAAGTGAATAATTTTTATTGGTTCCTGATTCACCCCCCACCCCTCTCAATCACCTAGCCTCAATATATTTTCAACACCATATTCTCGAGGCTTTACCTGGTGAGACTTGGTATCAGGAAGTTAGAGCAAAGATTGAGTCTGGACACACCCTTGTGCGTTAGTTTTTAGGTTACTCTTTAGAGTAAGATAGAATTTTGTAGCACCATTGGCACATTTAATTTTGAGTGTCAAGTGATCTTTGTTTCTTAGTTTTATCTGAGGCACATCGTGTGCCATGTTTCACACATCCTAGTATCAATAAGGTGCATGCCAATCTTAGATAGATGTACTTCTGGGAATGGATGAGGCGTGATGTTTCCAATTTCATTTCTCCATGTCTTGAGTATTAGAGAGCGAAGGTAGTGCATTAGCATCTGATAGGTCTTTTGCAACCATATTTCACTCTCGAGTGGAAGTGGGACACTATATCTATTGATTTTATTACTAGGTTACCTATGTCATCACACCTTCATGATGCCATTATGGTTACTATGGAAAATTCTTCCAAGGTGTCTCACTTTTCACCCATGAGAGCTTCTTATACTATTACTCCAACAACAAATGTGTTTATGGGGGATATAGCTTGATTGTATGGGATACCTTGTAGGATGATTACAGATAGATATTTAGTGTTTAGTTCCATATTATCACATACTCTGATCTGATACACTTTTACCTCTAACTGCCCTATTTTCCTACTCTTCGCTAATCGGATTATTAGATCTACAAAAACCTTCATGAAATCCTTCACTTTGCACCTTGCGCATTGATCTTATACATCAACACTGTCCTCTAATAATTCACACACACTTCAAAAACCTAATTCATCAATCTTATAGGTCCTCAACCAAAAATTTTATCTCCGAATGTCAGCTCCAAAAATATTCCAGGGAAATGTAACATGTTTTTACCAAGTTGACCAAATCCTTAATTCAAATTCACTTCCCAACAAATTTTTTTTGTAAAATCTTCCATAAATGTTGTCTTTATCATTTAAACATAAAATTTAGTGCCAAAAACAAATTTATCATGTACGCGTAAACATTTTTCACCCATAATTTGATTGTTCTGACTAATAACATAAGTAGTAATGTTAATATCTTTCTAACTTTCACACGACATATCACCGTACCTTCAAATTATGGAATAAAAATCTATATACATCCAAAATTATTTCCTTATATATGCACCAAAATATTTTAACATGGAAAGGAACACCAGACCTTTTACTGTACATTGCCTGAACACTATGTTCTTCATTTACATACTTAACCAAATTCTGATCCTGACTTCCGGTTTGATCTCCAATTGCAATGCACATGTGGAATTAGTGTTTAGTTACCATTAATGACAAAATCCAAGCTTCTATAAAGTTTCTCTTGCCAAAAATTCCCCCTTTTGTATTAATGACAACACTTAGTGAAAAATGACTAAGTGTCCAAAACTGTCTACTCCACAAAACTTAACTACTCCAAAAAAATTCAAACATAATTCCACCATAACTCCCCCTGAGCATAATATGAACATTTTTAACTCTCCTATAATACCCCTTTGACATCAATGGAAAAGGCATACCAAAACTGTCCTACACTCCCCCTAAAATTTGCATACCAAAACTTATATACATAACATATACATAAATGCAAAAACTTGTTAACTTAAGTCTTACATCAGTTTAAAAATATCTGCACATATGGTCTTCAGTAAGTATAGATCTTTGTCCCAACCTTGTTTGAGAATTCTCAAAAATGATATGTGACCATTGATTAGAAATACCTTTTCTTCTGTAAGTTGTAGGTTTGTTGGGGCTAATGAGGCTAATGATTTTTTTGCCTCCTTCATTACACTAAACAATGTATGAAGTTTAGGAGAAATCAAACTCCTAAGCTCTCCCACTCTACCAATAGTATTCTCCTTTTATTTCTTTAGACCCTTTATCCTCTAAAGATAAGATATTTATTTTCCTTTTAGGTCAGATGTAGAAGCATTCAAAGGGTCAAAATATTGAGCAATTTGTTGTAATTTTTTCTCATTCTTTTCTCAGCTTCTCTATTCCTTCAACAAATTTTGAAGTTGATAGACATGACTTGTATATATTCCCACCTTCCTTTAGAGCATCTTAAATTCCCTTAATGTTTGTGTCTAACTCTGTTCTATCATATGTTGTCACCTTCTTCAACTCATCAAAACTCTCCTCATTAAAATCCTTCCTAACCTTAATCTCAACAGACTTTTCAAATGACTCAAATTGAGTTCTTACTGCAGTTATTAGTCTCTTGAGATCATCAAAAGGGTTTTCTATTGCATCCTTGAAAAAAATTGGCATCAACTTCTCAAGTATACCCTATGTCTGCTCCAACAACTTGTTGACCTCAATGTGGGTCTTCAACATTTCCTCTCTTTCTTGGGCCTCAAAAAATTGTGCTATTTTGAGCTTCTGAAGGGGTGAAAGGACTGATAAATCAACTGGCTCTTGCAACAATTTTGGAACATATTCCAAACTATCCTTGTCCATGATATCTTTCACTGTCTTGGAAGTGTCTCTTGCCTTTCCCTTATCCTTCTTCTCTTTCTCTACTACCATTTTATTGTCCTCTTACTCCTTTGGCTCCTCTACAATCAACGACACATCTGATCTAGAGGTTGAATAACCTCTACATTTTCTATCCTTTCTATCTCTACTTCCTTCTCTATCTTTGCTTCTTTATCTTCCACATCTTCCTTCTCAATGAAATTCTCCTACTCATTCATTTGTACTTGTGTTGTCACCATCTCTGGAATGTCAATCACATCAATCTCAACTTGTTGCTATACTTCTGGAACATTAGGAGCATTCATAGTAGCTAAACCAAATTTAGGTACGAAAGTACTTGCACCTTGACTTGTTATAGGGTTAACTTCATATTGGTTCCTTTCAAGATAATCTCTCATGATCTTGTATGTCTCCTCAATCATTTATCTTGCCTTTCCCTTCATTATCTGATTCATTCTGAGTTTACTCTTAAACAATTTTTTTGTGTCCTTAAGAATTTGTTTGACCTCCTAATTTTCAATCACCGGACATAAGTCTACCAGTACCTTTTCTCTTAATCTTTTATCCTCTACCAATGGATATGATTTCCTTGCATCTAGAATATTATATAGAATTTTTGGTAGCTCATATGCAATCTCTATAAGAGCCTTTTTGAATCTATATAGGTATCTAACCATAACCTATTCAACTACACTCTTTTCCTTATTATCAAATTTATCAAAGAACTTTTATACTGGCTTCAAATCGCCACGTGATGTGATACTCTTAACTAAATCATTACTAACAATCCATTATCATCATACTCAAATTTAGTCATTTTACCTTCTTGTCCTTTCTCACTGGACGGTTTGGGCTTGGTAACTAGTGATGCCTTGGTCTTCTTTTGCTTCTTCAATTGCTTCACCTCAAAATCAAATTTGGTTTCTTCATCATTTTTAATGATGACTTCCTCATTCATTTTATTTTCTTTTGTCTTCTTCTTACCCTATGGCTTCTTCTTTTCCTCCAGCCTCTTCCTCTTGGTTTCTTTTGCAGGTGGAGGCACTTGTCGATTCATTTTTGTAGACCTCCTTGTCTACCTACCCATAGCAGGTGTGGATATAGAACTAGGTTCACCAACTTCTATTGGCTCCACATCAGCAACATCTTGCTAATTTCTTCTAAAATAAAAAAAATTATAAACTCCTTTACATCTACTACCTTCTTCTTCACTTTCCTCTCTATCTTAGGTGCCATGAATTATTTGTACACCTTTAGATCCTTCTCATCACATGTACCAAACTTCTCTTCAGTAGGATTTTTTGTCTTACTCAACAAGTCTTTAGCATATAGATCAAGTATCCGCTCATCCTCCTCATAGCCCATAGGCATAATCCATGAGGTTCTAGGTTCTATTGCCTCTATCAGACATTGGTCTATATCTACCATAAAGAAGATTGTATCCTTTTATTTCTCTACTATAGACTAGGGGATTCTTTTTATAGTATGCACCATGCTTTGAAATTCCTTAAAGTAACCCTAAATAGCAGTTGTTCTCATCTTGTTGTCCATACCATACATCAACTCCCTAATTTGGATTGTTATAGGTCTGTCACCAGACTAATTTAGTGGACCTACTCTAGGGAATTCATTCATGAAATAGAAATATATGCATAAGATTAAGGTTCCAACTTAAAAGAGTTATTTTTATCCTTTTTTAATCTTTGTGAGGTTTTCAATTAGTTGTCCTCTCATCACCTCACATAGGTCATATACCTTGTTTTCCTTGAGCATCTGATATTCACCATAAATAGATATTCTAGACACATAATTATCCCTACTAGAATGATAAACTATGCATCCTACCACCATTGATGTAAACATAACATCATCTTCAATTACATCATTTATAATCATACCTAATTTATCAGATACCACTGGAGTAGCATCATGAACTGTGTCATTCTTCGTAATCTTCAGCGCGGGTATTCCATCGGATGCCCAGAAACCTATCACAGCTTGTATAAACTCCTCTATAATCTTCATTGGCTTGTTGAGCCACATGAATTCACCATGTACCCTACTAAGTATGTACTGAGTCCATTCATCTTCCCCAATCAATTAAAAATTTGTAGATTGAGAAAGTTTATTATCTTATAGGGTTTTGAACTCAGGTTTCAATTTTCCATTCTCTATAAGCTCCCCATTGTACAAATCCTTCAATTGATCAGTACCAAGATCCTCCAAATTAGTATGGATGTAATCACTAACATCCTTGACATGTAAAACTGTGTATGACACATTTGAAAGAGAACCCTTTCGATACACTTCAGCTAACTTGAATGGATGTTTCTTGAATTTGGGTTGTGGCCTCTCTGTGATATCGACTATAATAGGAGTATTCCTGGTGAAATATTCAAATTTCTGAGATACATGCAAATAAATAATTTTTGCAAAGATAGGGTTTGCATAAAACATCTTGAACAATCTTCTCTATCACTTTGGTCTTGATGAAAATCACTAGCAGAGCACCTGTTCTTTGTTCTCTTCGAATGCAAAGTGATAAATTCAAGTCATATTTTTCCTTATGTATCTCGCATACCTAAATTTTAGGTATCATTAATTCTTCAAGCCCTAAATGTTTTCAAACACCCAATTCACTGCTTGGTTCACATAAATTGGTTGTGCACCTCCAAAAATTACCAAATCCTTTCGGGAAACACTCCAAAACCTTTTTTCCAACATAATACAACTATTCCATGTCTTCTTGATTCATGTAATGTTACCTTTAGGGGGTTTCATAAGATTTTTCATGTAACCTCCCCTTTGGCAAAAAGCCTAAACTCAATTCCCTGAGGAATTGCTACTACCAAATCTAGACAACGACCCTTCTAGTGTGTTCTTAGAATTCTTCTTCACCCATTTTTCCTTTGCTTCCTAATCTCTTAAACATTCACTTTTTCCTTGCCTTTATCATTTCTTGACTTATTTATGCTCCTATCAACCATACCTCTCTTGTTTGTGTTATTAGTCCTATAGTACCTTGCAATATGACCAAATCTATTACATTTGTAGCATACAACATTCCTTTGTCCATTTATGTTTCTCATCTATTTTCTCTTTGATGTGTACTGCTTGGCAATGTGTCCAGATCCATTGCATGCATAACACTTTATTTTTCTTTAGTTTTTTACGGAGTTGGTTGGAACACTTTTGCATTCACTTGCCTTATGACCATGTTTATTGCACTTATAACATTGACCAGAAAAAGATGCATTATTATGATTCATTCTATTCCTACAATGCATGGCTTTATGACCACACTTATTGCACATAAAGCACTTAACACCAATCCTTTGAGCGTTAGGTTGTCTTTTTTATGGCTTCTTTTCCTTCTTCTTCTTAAATCTAGGGTTTCTTTGAGAAGATCTAGAACTTACTCCTTTCTCAAATCCAAGACCACTCTTATCATCTGGACTCCTCTAAATTTCAAGAAGTGAATCAATCTTGGTTGAACTGATCATAAAATTTTCTTTGTAGTCATTATAAATTACAAGCTCGTCTCAAAGTAGTTCATCAAGATCCTTGGCTCCCTATAGATCAACAACAAGTCTATTACATTCATCAAATATTTCCTTCAAGGATTGATTGAGATTATCTTCATTCTTCTTCCTATCTTCAATCTCCCTTGTCATCCACATCACAATATATTCCATCTCATTCATCATGATTGCATTACCTCTTTTGATCTTTTCACATTCTACAATTTTCTCTTTTATGTCTTGACTCAACTGTTCATCATCCATGCTCTCACTGTCCTTTTATTGTAATTGGTTACACAGTTCCCTTCTTTTCATCTTTTCTTGATTCAACTGTGTTTTCAATTTTGTAATGAATATTTTTGCTTCTTTGAGATCCCTCTACAACTCTTGAACTTCTAATTTAGAGTGATCAAGATTAGTTAAGGAAACTAAGAGTTGTTCTTTCAAATCTGAATCCATCCTTCCTTCTTGGATCACCCTCAAGATGTTAGGCTTCCTCCAAGGGACCAATAGCTCTGATACTAATTGTTGGATGGAGGGAACACTGAGAGGGGGTCAAATCAATATTCTACACATCTTAACTTTATTAATATGATTTCCAATCCACTTAATGCATATAACAAAAGGTAAAGTGAAAGAGCATAAAACAAATAACCACAACACTCTAACACATGGATTTTATCATGGAAAACCTGTTAGGGGAAAAAAATGCTACGGATGGAACCCACAAAGAAAATACCCTATAGAAATATCTTCTTAGAATAAGTTAAGGAATGCACTTGCATTCAGGCAAATTACCTAGAGCTCACTACTCAATTACAATTAGGGCTACAACCCTTTACAAGAAGGCTTGCTACCTTACAAGATCATAAAATTGATCGCAAGCTTTTGAAATGTTAAAATAACATCTAACAATGTATGATTACAATTCCATATTAGCACATACTCTAATCTGATACACTTTTACCTCTAATTGCCCTATTTCCTACTCTTCACTAATCAGATTATCAAATCTGCAAAAAAAATCATGAAATACTTCACTTCAAACCTTGCACACTCATCTCATTCATCAACATTTTCATTTGATCATTCACACACACTTCCAAAACCTAATTCATCGATCTTATAGGTCCTCAACCAAAAATTTGATCTCCCAATGTCGACTCCAAAAATGTTCTAGGGAAATGTAACATGTTTTGACCAAGCCGACCAAATCCTTAATTAAAATTTACTTCCCACAAAAAAAGTCATGTACAATCCTTCCATAATTGTTGGCTTTATTGTTTAAACATGAAATTTAGTGCCAAAAACAAATTTATCATGTACGTGTAAAGATTTTTCACCCATAAGTTGACTAATTTTACTGGTAACATAAACAATAATGTTCAGATCTTTCTAAATTTCACACAACATATAATTGTACCTTCAAATTATGGAATAATCATCTATATACATCCAAAATGATTTCCTTAGATGTGTGCAAAAATTATTTTAACCTGGAAAGGAACACCAAACATTTTACTATACACTGCTTGAACATTGTGTTCTTCATTTCCATACTTAACCAAATTCTGATCCTGACTTTCAGCCCGATCTCCAAATGTAATGCACACACGGAATTAGAGTTTAGTTACCATCAATGAGAACATAAAATATTTTATGCAGTGTATGTTTCCAACACATGTATTGTCAATCGTGTTGTACACCATTGAGTTGGGATCACTCGGAGGACCGTGTAGCTTTGGGTCCTGCCATGCTTTAGGATATGGAATAGCGAGTGGTTCATATTACAGAGAATTTGGTTACTGTTAAGGATTGATATAAGAAGTATGTCAATGCCCATAGGTTAGATGGTCATTTTTTGGTGGGTGATCATGTGTTTTTGCGAGTTTGTTCATGGAGGAGGCCCATCTGTTATGGGAAAGGCTCCAAGTTATCATCATTTTTTGTTTGACCTTTTCAAATTCCTGAGAGAATTGGTCCGATTGCTTATTGCTTGGCATTTCCACATAGCCAATCACACATCCATGAAATAATCCTATGCTAGGGATTTTTTTAGTGGTGATTCTTCGCCAATTGGAAAATATGTCACGTCGGGCGTATATAATTTGGAAAAAAAATCCATAGTGTACTATTTGACCGATTCACCTAGATTTTATAAAAAAAACGTTAATTGGTCAGGTTGTTTGCCACTATTTGCATGTAATTTCACTATGATAGTGGGGTTGTTCACCCATTTATCTATTGTATATTTACTAATATTCACCACGGATTAAGGAAGGGGTATTTATCAAGGATCGCCATTCGCCAAAGTCCCATTATCCCAAGTTATTTTATTTTCACTATGACCCAATTTGTCATGCATCATAATTCACCATGTCCCAAATTCCCGCCCTATTCACCTAGTCAATTACTTGGAATTACGCGGGGTTCACCAAATATTAGTTTTTATCATATGCAAATGTCATCCCCTTCGCCAAAATTCAAAATAAGAATTTGTATACAAGGATAGTTTCAAGAGATTTAGGAGTACAAAAAATCAGTTGATTCTGAGCTAACAATTGCAATTGGTAGCGAACCAGAAAGACTACGAGTCCTTAATATCTTATAATTATTCAAGTAAAATTTTATTGCAGCCTTAATTTGTTGGAGATGTCATAGTCAAATTTAAAGAGGAAGAGGTCTATTGAAGGTGGAGAATCTGGAGATGTCCAAGAGAGGCCAATGAAATGCATAAAAATATCTTCATACTTTGGCAGGGGCAGACACAATGGTCATGGTGTTGGTTAAAGTGAGGAAGGTATGTCATCAGAGGAACATGTACAACTTTGAGGTTATCAACTTACACAGGAGTCTATTTAACAAACTGGGGATCCTAAAGTTGCGGAACCTGATATCTCTCATGAAGATGACCTTGAAGATGAATTTCAAGTAAATAACCAGTACCAGGATGAATCGATCGACTTCGGTGATGATGATGTTTCAATTAATAGTAACACTAAAGGGAGAGGAAAATCAAAAGAAAAAACAAATCATCAATGGGAGATGTCCAGGAGATTTAAATTTGATTGGGCGGAAAAGTATCCATTCATTAAACCCTTGGACAATCCAATTGTAGGTGAGTCGCCAGTAGAATGCAGATGTATGATTTGTAGTTGGAAGTATAAAAAAGAAAAGCAATTGCAGCTTAAATTGGACACCATAGAGAAACATATTGGTAAGGTTTACGAAACCTCAACTGTAGATGGAAGGGAAATAAAAGTGGTAAGATATAAAACAAAGGCACAATGTCAACATCAAAGGCACACTGAGGAATATTATTTGTTTCAAAAATTTAAGACGAAGCCTGGTGACGTTCAAGGTTATATTAATACTATTTTTGCAAAAGCAAGTGAAGTAGAAGAACACGGAAAATTTGTTCAATTAAGTAATGTTTTCCATATTTTGAGCAGAGGGCGTCCAATGATAGACTATCTAGAAATGAGTGGTTTGTTACAATTTCTGAAAGTTCCTAACTATCCTATCACTCATTGGTCAATAAACAGTGGATGGGAATGGGCAAGTTGTATTGCCCAAGTTGAAATAGAGGATGTACAGAGAAAAATAAAAGAGTCAACCTTTATTACAATGTCCTTAGATGAAGTTACGGCAATAGATAATATGTCGTGGGTATGCATGCATGTTTATACTATACAGAATAATGTCTTCCAACCACATCTACTAACTGTTGCAAAATTGAGGGACAATGCGACATCAGAAAATTTATTTCAATTAGTAAAGAGCCATTTAATTGAATATGGAGCTATGGATGAATTGACAATAGCGAAGAAGTTGATCTGTGTTGGAGCGGATGGAGCTTCAGTAATGCAAGGTCAAAGGAATG
>MU226463.1:1799828-1813462 GCA_018584345.1 Thuja plicata
ATCTTAACAGGTCTCCACTGTAATACTCCTAACAGGGTAGGTCATCAGAAGTGACCAATTGTAAGCCTTAACCAGCCCCTTCTTATCTGTAGATAGTGAAGTCTTGTGGGTAACAATCCCCACCGCATTTTTTACTTCCTAATAGGATTTTTCTGCGATATCATATCTTGTGTCATGTGTTATCTATTTTCACGAATGTTTCTTGTATGGTTACATATTAAAGAACTTATGTTATGATTGGACATACATAAAGAAAGATGAACAGTTAGATAAGATAATTTACAAACTGATGACTAAGGGTTAATGGGCTAACCAAAGAAAAGTTTTAGAGGTACAAATTCACCCCTCCCCTCTCAGTACATCATTCCAATATAATTCCAACAATTGGTATTAGAGCTTAGTCTCTTTCTTGAAAAGCTTAAATACTTAATAGAAAAGATTAGAGAAATGGAAAAGTACAGACTGGACATGACTATTGAGAATGAGCAATTACAGATGTAGATAAACTATGAGCAGTATAAAGAGGCGAGAATCAAATTAAGAAATCTTCTTGATGAAAGAAATATTATGGCAAAAAGGCTGAATGAGAAGGACTACAAAGAATCAGAAATACAAGATTACTTTGAGATAGTAGAATCATCAACAAGCAAAGCTTCAGATGCATCAATAGAAGAAATCACAAATCTACAAGAGGTAAATCTACATCTGACGGAGCAAATCAAGATGTTGCAAATTGGTCAAGAAACTCAAATGGTGAAAATGATTGATGTCATGAATGATGCAAGAAAAGCTTAAAATGAAAGAACACTAGCCATTGATTATAGGAGGAAAATAATAGAGAAGCTGCAAGAGAAAGAATCAAAGATTCAAAGACTTACTGAGCATCACCATGAGGTTACCAACCAGATTATTCTTATGAGTCAAGAAGAAAATAAACTAAATACAAAAATCATTGAAAGAATACTTATCATCGGTGAGCTAAGAGAAGAGAATGAAAAATTGAAGCATGAAATCAAAGTCCAAAATCAACACAACGAATTGATCAAGAAAGTTGAAGATAGCAACAAAAGGATGGATGACTTTCTTGATGGACAAAGAAGAGTCAACAACTACACAGGAATAGGGTACAACGAGAATGGTGAATCTTCTAATCAACCAGATCAAAGGAATGCTTTCACAACCCCAAAATCCAAGAATCTATCATGCAATCACTGTGGAAAACCCAGCCACACCTCAAACATCTGCAGAAGCAAAATGAAAGGTATTTCTCAAGCACAATCTACTTTCATTGGTAATTGTTATAAATGTCAAAAGAAAGGACACAAGGAACATGAGTGCAGATCCAAAGTGACAAATCCAAAGAGAAAAACCTACATGGACAAGTATTGTCCTACCTGCAAGATGAATGGACATGCACATGAAGAGTGTTGGAAAAAGAACAATAAGGCCTGGACACCAGAAGAAGCTGATAATAGCCACAAACCAACAAGAGTAGGTAACTCATATGTTTGGGACTATAACACATGGGTAAACTACACAGCATGTGGAAGGTGTGGTCATATTGCTTCCAACTGTATGAGAAAGTGGACTAGAAGGTCAAGAGGTTGGACCAATCCAGGTATGGCATGTTTGCATTGTCATAAGGTTGGACATGTGATAAAAGATTGCAAAAACTGACTGACAGATACAAGTACTCATCCCAATGGAAATACCATTGATGACATCAAGAGAAAGAGAAACAAGATGTGGGTAAAAGCCACAAACACTGAAGGTGTAGGAACAAGCAATAAAAATGATGACACCCCATCCAATGGATCTAGTGACATCACTACATCCAACTAAAATGCACAAGTATGTATGGAACTGCATTATAAAAAGTTATATTATGCATCGGTTCCATTACACATAGTTCATATTGCAATATTAGCATGAATAAAGATGCAATATATTGGTCTTTGTTAAAATGTTGAAAAGCAACCATCGATTATTGGGCACAATTTGCATCGGTGAACACACACAGAAAAGTTAGCACTACTTACCAGAATGTACGGTCATTACACAAACGCCAAGTTGCTAAGTCTAAACTAACAGACATCGGTGATCCTTGAGTCAACAAAAGTTGTCTTCGCCACTTTACCGACCATCATCAGTGAAGTCACCAAAGCTTCTAGCAACCCCGACGCTTTGCACAGACATTGAAGATGTTATGAATGCCTCTATTGACGAACTCAGTCTTTGTATACCGATGAGTTGGTGAGCATGAATAACAACTTAGGGCACAAAAAAGTTATAAAATCCCGACAGGTAAACTCATTTTTGCACCCGCGATTTTTGAGCAGAGCATAGTAATTTTAAAGAAATTTGGAGAGCGACCCCGCAAGAATAAATTTGACACAAAAAATTCACCCCTCCCCTCTCAGTACATCATTCTAATATAATTCCAACAATTGGTATCACAGAGAATCAGTAAGTAACCACATTCACCGACCGCACTGTTTTATTTAAGAAAAGCCCTAAATTTTTGCAATGTGATGGCATCGACTTCTAGAGTTGAGAAGATTAAGGAAGACAAGAAGAAAACATTCAACCTTGTTAGCAGAGGCTCTTGTGCTGAACCCAAATTCAAGCTACACCCAGAAATAGCATCACAACCCGACGATTTCGAAGCATTCTCCAAAATCCCACCTAGGGTTTTGTTGGTAGAGGATGTAAGGTCCTATATACACTACAAGATCTCAGAAATAGGATGTCTAGACCTAGATAATGCCTACAGGGCACTATGTGATGACGCTGGAAAGCTCAAAGAAGAGCATAAACATCTGGAAGTAAAAGGACTCATAAATGCACTACATTTTCCCAAGGTCTTCAAAATAGAATGGATAAATATTGTTCTTAGCAGAGTTCACAACAAGAATCTATGGCTTAATAAGCCAAAGCCAATAACAAAGGATGTTATTCACATAGTTACTAGTTATCCTACGACCAACAAACCACAAGCTCACAAGCACCCATCCCTAGCTGAAGTGGAAAAACTGACTGGTGCTAAATCAAATAAAAGAGCACTCAAGGTCAACACTATCACCGATGTAGAGCTGAAGTTTAGAGCATGTGTTTTTGGATATAAAATCTTCCAGGCAAGCAGAATGAATAACATATCAAGTACTTCTATGAGCACATCATACAAGATCATCAAACAGGGAAAGAAGATGGATCTTGCAGAGATCTCGTTACATCAACTGGAGGAGAACATGTGGACTATAAGATCTTCAAGAACAAACACTTGTAAGTTTGGTTCCCTCATAATGTCAATATTATTTTACTTTGAAGAATATTTTCCTTGAATAGGAAAAGTTGTATGGGACACAAGCAGACCTATAACCATTCAGATAGGTGAATTCATAGAATCACTAGGAATAGATTTTGATAATGTAATGCATGAGTATTTCAAAACCATTAAGGAAATGTTGCAAACAAGAACAAGGATTCCTGAAAATCTGATAGAGGAACACAAAGAGAATATATGTTTCATGGTAGATATTGATTCCACCTACATCCAAGTAGTAGTACCTAGGAAGTCATGGCTTTCATGGTTAGAATATGAAATCAAAGCAGGACAAGCCAATGAGTGCATTGAGGCACTACTGAATGAACCAGTGGACAACAAGCAACTGAGATTTGGCACCTATGAAGAGGCCAAACAAAAGATTAAAACAAATCTTGTTATCAAGAAAGTTGTAAAATAGTCAAGCGGAATGGTGAAGAATCTGAAAAAGAACTTGAATATATCTTCTGAAGGTGAAGAGGAATAAGAGGGTAAGGAGGAACTCACCGAGGACCAGCTACCCATCGGTGATACAGCAGAGGAAAATGAATCAGAGGAAGAACAGTCTGATTCACCACCTCCTCCTCCACCTAAGAAGTCAAGAACAAGGAGTCAGATAGCAAAGGATGCAACTCCTTCTCCCATGGTAAAAGGAAAGGTGTATAAAAGGAAACCTGACACATCAAAGGGAAAACAACCAGTTAGGAAACCTACCAAAAGGAGGAAATTTGTTTAGAAAAATGAGGATATAGAGGACTCAGCTATGGATGAACCTGACACTGCAATTGAACAAGCAAAGGAAACATCAAAGGTAACATCAACTACTGAAAACATTGATGAAATATGTAAGTACATTTTATAAGTTTCATCTATTGCACATCCTAAGATCAGGAAATGGTTGAAATGGGATTCTGTAGAACAGAATAAAATTGAAGATGCAATCATAGCTAAAATGTGCAGACACTATTATGTCCCACTTCAATTCACTACACGTGATGTACCACAAGAATTGTTAATTAGATTATCTTATAGGTTCACATTTGCACTCCATGAGGAGAAACGGATAAGAGAAAGAGTAATTGTTTCTCTTATGCCTCCCGAATCAAAAAGGGAAGAAATAAATGAAATCATGGATAAATATGAGAAAAAATTCTCACCCAAAATGAGAGCTTACAAATTTCTTGAAGAGAAGTTTATAGAGCTAGAACAAGAAGCTCGTGATAAATAGAACAAGATACTCAATCCTGATGAGGAAAGAAGTTATGAGAAGGAAATAGTCACTCAGAAAGATAACTCGACAGTAGAGTTAGACAGTGAAGAAGTTCAAATAACTGGCCAGAAATAGGTTGATATTGTAGATGAAGAATGGCCTAACAACAGTGAGGAAAATCAAGTACCAGCAAGTCCAATTCACATTAGTTTAGAGGATGAAGAAGTTACCAAAGAAGAGTTAACAATAAAAGGTAACTTAGATGATGATATACATGATGAATCATGGTTAGACAACATTGTCAATGCCACTACAGGAAAAGACCCTGCAATAGAAGTACAAAAAGATGAAGACATAAATATTGTACAGGGCAATACCGACGGACAGGATTCAACTATTGACACTGCAAGAGTCAATACACCGACAAACATGAATATATTAATAGATGCTATTGATATTCAATCAAGTCAGGATAAATCATCTAAGAAAGATGATGATATACCCAAGGATATGGGTACTGATGAAAACAAAGATGCATCCAACACTCCAAAGGATACAAATACAGAGATGAAGGATGCAACCGACACTCAGCAAGAAGTGTCCAATGAACAAAACAAAGAAGCAGATAAAAAAAATGAGGATACATTGAGAAAGGGTGAAGAAAAAGATAAAACTGAAGGAGTCAAGCAAGATGAAGGCACAAAACACAAAGAAGATATATCTGTTGATACACCTAAGGCCAATGAGGAGACGTCTTCATCAAACCAGCCGATGGACTCAGAACAGAAACAATAGGACATTTATCTTCTCGACCCTCACCTACCAAGTCAACCCAATCTCAAGCTTTACAAATGGTAGTACATCGATCTTCCACTCAGCCAAAGAAAAAGAAGAAGAAAGCATTAAAGAAAGACATCTTGGCTGTTACAACGGATGTAGTAATAGAAGTCCCAAACTGGGATATTACTACTTTGGATAGTGATAAACTTCAAGAGTTTGGAGTCCTATGCCAAAGGAAAGTCATTCAGAAGAAAATGAATACAGGAACACAGAGAAACAATGGCACTTGACAAGGCTAGAGACATTCTCCAACAACTTATTCCTGAGGTGAAATTTGAACAAAATGCTACAGTTAAGGAGCAAATTGTTGTTCTTACCGACACCATCACAGACCAGAATATAGATGCAAAACAATCTATGGAAGAACAAGCAAAGAAAAAGTATCAATACAAGTTAATTGATAAGATCATCCAAGAAGTAGCAGTGAACAAGGTAAAACTCTCTGAACTAACTGATCAATTAGAGCCAATGATTGCTGAGGCAATTACCTTAGTTCAAAAGATGTGCACGCTTGAAAAGCTTACAAAAGAAAATAGTGACAAATTAGCAGAAATAGATTCTAATGTCACAACCAGTGCACAAAGCCTAACCTCAAATGTGGACAGTATCAAGGCGCATCATGACAAGGTCATTGAGGCTAACAGGATAAGGCAAGAAATATGGGATGCTAAAACACAATTAAGAGATGAGATTACTGAACTATAGGCACACATCTTGCCTAATCTTACTATTCTACAGCAGCATATTTTTGAAGCCAGAAACTTAATTGCACCCCCAGAGATGTTTTTTTTAGACAGCATCTATGATATACATGTAAGGATATCACTTGAGCACATGGCTCTAGAAATGCTAAAGGATAAATGGGAAAAGATGATGTAGGAGATCAAGTCCTCACATTCCCAACTTTTTGACAAGATGTAAGTACCTTTGCCTTTATTATCAAAAAAGGAGGAATAGAAAGGAAATGTATATTGTATGTACAGAAGAAACAAATATGTAAAGATAGTTATGTACAATATATCAAAAAAAAGGGGAAAAGAAAAGTACATAAGGATATGTATATATACTTACACTTACCGGCATATACATAGGGGGAGTCATTCAAATGAATAAGGAAGAAGTATACACAGGTGTACATACTAATACATTTAGTATGTTGCACATATCATGTTTTTGATACTAATGTCAAAGGGGGAGACTGATGACATTAATTTTGCCATTAGTATACTTAGTGAAAAACATTGACAGAGATCATCGGTACAAGCATAACCGGCGGACTGCAAGCATAACCAGTAGACAGCGAGCATACCCAACAGAACAAAGAGTCACGAGAAAATGCTAAGTATGGAATTGACCGACGAACAATACCAAGTGTTAGACCGATGAAGTAAACAGGACATCACCAATGAATAGTTCAAGAAAGGAACACCGACAGCAAAGAAAACTGACAGACTGACAGAGAAGCCCGACCATCAGAACCGACAATCAGTTAGAGAACCCACAAATAGTGGATTTGAGTTTTACACATCAGATAAAGCATTGTAATTCTATTTTTAGAGTTTTAATTTGTTTTAAATCATTACTTGAGGGTCGTCAAGAAAGCATTATGTAAATATTTTAAAGCATCCTAATGGATCTAAAACATATCCAACTAAAGATCAAGGTCAATTTGTAAACCTTGGATCTAGAGTTAACTTGCGAAGCGTGAATCAAGAACAGAGCTAAAATCTAGTATAAATAGATGTTCAATCAATTGTGAATTATGAATTCATTATTGCTGATAGTCACGAAGAGCATCTAAGGAGTAGAAGGCAGAATTCATGCAAAGTTTAGAAACAAATCACATCAGTTATCAAGAACACACAGAGGCTATCGACGAGCAGACACGGGTATTATTCAATCATGAAAAGATGATTACTCATACATAGGAAGCTTTATTGGATCTGTTATCAGAAATTAGAGATTGCATACATCATCAGATCAAAGACTTATGTAGTTGCATTCTAACAAGTGAATCACATCTAAAATCCTTTTGTAGAAGGTGGACGTAACCGTTCATTACAAATCTCTTAACAGTGTTGCTAAAGCTTCAAACGAAGTAGATCTTAATAGGTCTCCACTATAATACTCCTAACAGGGTAGGTCATCAGAAGTGACCAATTGCAAGCCTTAACCGGCCCCTTCTTATCTATAGATAGTGAAGTCTTGTGGGTAACAATCCCCACCACAGTTTTTACTTCCTAACAGGAGTTTTCTGTGATATCATATCTTGTGTCATGTGTTATCTATTTTCATGAATGTTTCTTGTATGGTTACATATTAAAGAAATTATGTTATGATTGGACATACATAAAGAAAGATGAACCGTTAGATAAGATAATTTACAAACTGATGACTAAGGGTTAATGGGCTAACCAAAGAAAATTTTAAGAGGTACTGATTCACCCCTCCCCTCTCAGTACATCATTCCAATAAAATTCCAACAAATTGTACCCTAAATTCACTTGAAGCATCAGATGCCCCAGAGACAGGAAGAGATAAATACAAATGAAGATTGTCTATCTCTTCAATTCATACTTGACATCATCAGTTGACAACTTCACTATTTTGTCCTCAACAACATTGCCAGAAGAAGGAATCTGTGAGTGGTTTGGCTATATTTGAAGCCAGGTAATTTGACTAAATTTAGTTTATATTCTCGTAATTTTCTTGTTGATATTGTGTTGTAACCATAATAAAACATATGCATTTATCTTTTAAAACCGTCTCTATCTCAAAAAACCACCTTGCCTGCACTTGGCAGGAACTATGCTAGACTCTTGCTCTTGTTTTATTTTGGAATTGGTTGTGCAGGTTTGTACTCATAGTAGAAATGAACAGGTGGATGGTAGATTATTAAATTTTTGTGAGCTTCGTTCATGTTTCCACAACTTCAATTGGTATGATATGAAAATAAAGCGTGTAATTGAGCATATGATATGCAAAGAAAGTGTGTAATTGAACGTAAATGCAGAATACACGGTGTAAAAAATTATGAGGAACTCCCTAACAAAGCAAAGAAAGAGGTTGAAGCTGAAATGCAATATTATAATATTGTTGAAAGGAGGGTTTTTCGAGGGGAAGAAATTCAATGTACAATTATGGTCTTGTATAGATAAACTGGAACTAGAATTTCAACAAGGCTAGGAAAATTTTGTGCATCATTATGAACTGAAGATGGGGAATTTTCTAGTGTTCAAATATGTTTCAAAATATTTTCTTAAACTAAAGATATTTGATACAACAACTTGTGAGAAAAATCAAACAGAAAGGAAATCGTCCTTTCTTGGTAAGAAATAGTTTTATCATCTTAAAAAAGCTCTATATTTTTGGACAAAACTATCTCTTACCAAGAAAGGATGATTTCCTTTCTATTTGATTTTTCTCACAAGCTGTTGTATTGAATATCTTCACTTTTAAAAAAGATTTTGAAACATATCTGAACACTAGAAAGTTCCCCATCTTTAGTTCATAATGATGCACAAACTTTTCCCAGCCTTGTTGAAATTCCAATTCTTGTTTATCTATACAATACCATAATTGTACATTGAATTTTTGCCCATCTAGGCCTTCTAACACCATATATTCTATGCAGTTGCACGTGCATTCTCAATTCAGAGTGGGAAAATCTTATTTATGATGCGAGGGAGAGAAGCGAAACACATTAAGAACATGCACATAAACACGACAGCTGAGAAACATAAATGTAGATATCACAACAGTTAAGAAACATAAATGTAGATATCATAGTCATAATTGTTTGGAGACAACATAATTGAATGGTATACCCAGACAATGCAACACAACCACTACTCCTTCGGTTCCAAGTTGACACTACGGGATCCAAAAACCATAGATAAGGAATAAATTTAGAGAGCAGAGGAGGAGGGCCATAATGACTGAGGTCCCTATATTATTTCAGTCGTTATGGCCCTCCTCCTCTTCTCTCTAAATTTATTCCTTATCTATGGTTTTTGGGTCCCGTAGTGTCAACTTGGAACCAGAGGAGTAGTGGTTGCTTTGCATCGTCTAGGTATACCACTCAATTATGTTGTGTCTCCAAACAATTGTGACCATCATGCCTACATTTATGTTTATCATTTGTTGTGTCTCAGGACCCCTTATGACCCTTTATGTCCCTTTATGATCCCTAAGAGTACATCTTAGAGGTCTTAAAGTGTCGTAAAGGGTCATAAGAGGCTCTTAGGAGGGGCCAGGTGAGCTTCCACCTTCATGTGGTTGGCCCTGTTAAGTAGAGAACGTTAAATTATTCTCGAAAAAAAGAGAAGCTCAATATTTTAAGGTCTCACTCCATGCATGACAATTCTTTTTTTTAAAATAGCATATCGTCGCAATTGCAACGGTAGTCAGAGAACGACCGACAACAAAGCACTACATGCGACATCTAGATGTCAGAATAATCCAACAATTGGACGTCACATGTACAACATGTCTGTCGTAATTGCGACACTAGTAATGTGTAACAATGGCATCTTAACCATCGTAGTCAATGCATATTGGGTCGGTCAATACCATTGCAATAACGACAGACATGCCAGCCGTCGGTGATTCCAACACCAAAACTACAACACCAGTCTGTGTCACTTGGTTGATGGGGTAGTGTCGAAATTGTTATGCATAGCCGTCGAAAAAAGGGCTCAAATGTACTAGTGAGAAGAGATTCATTATTATTGTAAAGTGTGTATTGGCTATTAATTTTAGAGTGTGGAGTCTCAAGAGGTTATGAGCGTTGTATTTAGACTATTTTATTATTCAATAAAGGATTGCTTTTTGGTGTGGCTGGGGTTTTCACCCTCAAATGGAGGCTCCATTTTCTCAAGATAAATATTTGTGTCTATTTGTTCTTGTGATTGTTTTAAGATATCTTCTCTTTGTTTATGTTATTCTAGTTCAGAATTTAACATGGTATCAGAGCAGGTTTAAGTAAAGATCCAAAACCAAATTTATTCAAGCAGCAAAATATTCTTTTCTTCTCTTCTAGATTGATTCTTTCAAGTTTCAAAAATGGTGAATGGACTCAAGGGTTAAGATAGGTTGGTTGGTCCATCGAATTTCACATCATGGAAATTTAGAATCCTTATTGCACTAGAAGAAAATGATCTTCTAAACTATGTGAAGACTAATGTGCCTGAGCTAACTGGTGATACTGAAAAAGCTTAATGGAGGAAGAATAACATTATGTCAAGGAAGATATTGATTGATTCTATAAAGGATCATCTTGTGCCTATTGTATCCAAGTTGAATTCAGCTAAAGAAATGTTTGGGAATCTTCAAAGCTTGTATGATTTCAACAATACTAGCAGATCTCTAGCCTTGAGATGTCATCTCCTTCATATAAAAATGGCTAAAGGAGAATCAATTATCTCCTTCTTCATGAAGATTACAGAATCGAAAGATCAACTTAGTGCCATTGGAGATTCAATTGAATATAAAGACCTGGTTATGTTGGTCATGAATGGTCTCCCTCATTCTTGGGAGTCTATTATTCAAGGCGTTAGTGAAAGAGATGAATTACCCAAGTTTGATCGTCTGAGATCTGATTGTATTCAAGAGGAATTCAGATTAGAAGCAAGAGGAAATGGACAAAAAATTAATCATGAAGAAGATCATGTCCTTGTTTCTCAAACATCTAAAAGTAAAGGAAGAAAATGAAATTTCAAGAGGAATAGAGATAGTAATTTAGATTTAGCTCCTGAACCAAAGAACAAGAAGGATCTCTCTAGAATTCAATGCTTCATATGTGACAAGTATAGTCACTTTGCCCGAGATTGTTTAACAAGACCTAAACATCATGTTGTTGCTGTAAATTTTGATGATGTTTCACCTCATAAAGAATCTAGTGACAATTTATAGGGATTTCTATTTATCTCTGCCCTTTCAAGAAATGTTCCAACTGGTAGTAATATTTGGTTGATTGATAATGGTGCTTCTCGCCCCATTACCAGATATCGAGAGAATATTTCTAACTTGGTGGAAAAAGAAACTCATTTGCACCAACCTGTTATTCAGTGAAAGGTGTTGGGACTACTTTTCATCTAGATGCAGGCATCCCTCTTCATTTGAGTGACGTCTTGTTTGTTCCAGGAATCAAGAGAAATTTGATTTCAATTTTAGCATTGGAGGACAAAGGATATCAAGTTGCATTAGTGCTTGCATGGAAGAAAAATACTAGCATTAAGACATCTCGTGAAATTTTTTTTCGTCAAGAGAGTCTATAAACTTTTTGTTTGTTGTATTCAAGCTTTAGCTCATGATTCCATCAGTACAAGTGAGCTGTGATATAGAAGATTTGCTCACTTAAAATTTCAAAACTCTTTCTTTCATTGAGAAGATGGTTGTTGGTCTTCCAAAACTTAATCAAGATCATGATGGTATTTGCAAGGGTTGTGCTCTAGGTAATAATGTTAAAGGTCCTTTTCACAATAGTGAAAGTAGAGAAAAAGAAATTTTAGATCGGATTCATTCTGATTTATGTGGACCTATGTATGTTGCATATTTGAGTGTATTTTGGTACTATGTGATTTTTATTGATGACTTTTCTCGTAAGACCTGAATTTATTTATTGAAATCTACGGAGTCTGGTGAAGTGCTTTCTAGATTTAAAGAGTTCAAAGCTCAAGTTGAGAAAATGTCTGAAAAAATAATGATCAAAGTTTTAAGATCAGATAATGGAGGGGAATATACTTATGAATTTTTTCAAAATTTCTATATTGAGGCAAGGATCAAGAGGGAGTTTTGTGTTCCATATAACCCGCAACAAAATGGAGTTGCAAAAAGAAAGAATAGATCCATTGTTGAGGCAGCGAAAGCTATGATTCATCATCAAAATATGCAAACTTTACTTTGGGTAGAAGCTTTCAAAATATCGGTTTATGTTCATAATCGAAGTCCACACCAAGTTTTCGACAATATGACTCTTAAAGAGGCCTTCACGGGTATTAAACCTGAAGTTAGTCATTTCATAATTTTTGGGTGTCATGTTCACATTCATGTGCCTAAAGAAAAAAATATCTAAGCTAGAACCTTCAGGCAAGAAAGGAAATTTTGTTGATTACAGTGAGCCTTCTAAAGCATACAAAATTTACATTCCAAGACAAAAATATATTGAAATTAGCAGGGATGTATTGGTTGAGGAAGAATTAGCCTTCAAAGATCAAACAGGTCTTCTATAGAAAGATAGAGAAGGACAAGAGACATCTCAAGAGATGAACATTGCTGCTCCTAATTCTCCTTCTGAGATTCAAAGTGAGTCTACTAAATTAGAAGAATCAATTAATCTAGTTGATCACATAGAGCCAACCGATGGACCAAGTAATGTTTCATTAGATAGAAATAGACATTTATGGGATAGACATACTATCCAAGAGGCTGAAAAATATCGAACTCCTCATGGCACCTTCAAGGAAAGCAAGAGACCTCATAAGTTTTCAGGCTATGTTGCATTAATGAGTCACGTCATTGAATCTAAACCTTCAAGTTTTGAGGAGGCATCAAATCAACAAGTATGTAGACCGGCTATGATGGAAAAATATCAATCTATCATCAAGAATGATGTTTGGGATGTTGTTCATAGGCCTAAAGAAAAATCAATTGTTACTTCTAAGTGGATGTTCAAAATCAAGCATGCAACTAATGGGAATATTGAAAAGTATAAAGCAAGATTTTTGAAAAGAGGTTTCTCTCAAAAAGAAGGTATAGATTATGAGGAGAAATTTTCTCCCATAGCATAATATACTTATATCAAAACTATCATTTCTATTGCAGTAGTTAAAGGCTGGAAATTACATCAAATGGATGTAAAGACTACATTCATTAATGGTGTAATTGAAGAAGAGGTGTTTATTGAGAAACCAGATGGTTTTGTGATTCATGAGAGATGTATGCAGATTGAAAAAGGCCATGTATCACCTTAAGAAAGCACCACATGCATGGTATGAAAGGATTTATCAATGCTTATTAAACTTGGGATTCTCCAAGAATGATGCAGATCCAAATCTTTACTTCAAAGTAATTGATGATAAAGCTTTAATTTTAGTACGGGGTCTTCACTGAAGAGGCAATACACTATCAAGTGTGTTCATATTGGGGTGTTTAAAATGGGCAAAAACGGGGGGCAATATATTTCCTAAATAGGGGGAGGTGTTTTTTTTTTGGGCCGTGGGGTGGGGATTTATATAGGAAAATGGGTGGGGGGATACTGGG
>MU226463.1:1838529-1859036 GCA_018584345.1 Thuja plicata
AAGCTAATGTAGATGTGTGACTAATTGAATCAAGATATTCATTCCATGACATCCCAATGAGAATGGTTACCTTGGTATTATAAAATATGGTGGTAGGAGGGTGTACCTTCAAGATGACTCTGACCTAAAAATTGTTTTTCATGAAAGAGTGCTCATCAAGTTCTTAGATAGGCATGTGAAGGGGATCAATGGGAAAATTGAATAATTTTGGGTGTACAGTTTATTTTATACAATTAATGATGTAAGATTATGTGAGGAGCTTAATAAAGGTGGTTGTGGGTTTTTGATAGCGCTATGCAAGTGGTATGCTCTATGGAGTTGGAAATAATTTTCATCTCCTTGGAGATTGTACCTTACCTTGCTGGCACAGGCATTTGTACTTTGTCTTCTTTTTTTGTTGAGTTGGCTTATTCTTGTTTGTGCTTATTGTATGTTGTGTCTTTGGTTTTATTTTGTGGTTTTGTTTTTGCATGTGTTATTCTTTCGATTGAACTCATCATGTCATTAGGGTTTGGCTCATTGCAACCTCAACTTGGTTTCACTCGTGTGTCTTGAATGGGTTCTATTAATGATGGGGCACTTAATAACATAGAAGAGTGTATGGATATTATGGAGAATGATGAGACTGGTAATAATGAAAGTGCAAGCCCTTCGAAAATAGAACAAGAGAAATCATCTTATTTAGGCAGTTGTTTTAGAATAGTATGCTCATGTGTGTTCATCCTCTACAAGTTTCAATGGAAAAAATTTTAGGCAACCCAAAATGGAGCCAGGAAGTGTTTTTTTCATTCCTCGCCTAACTGGGTAGAGTTGAGGAACTTGCTGCCACAATTATGGCCTTTTATTCCCCAAATTTAAAACCCCTGAGGTCAATTTTGTAGGTAGACGACTCAAGGGTCACTTTACCCCATTTAAATGCAAGAATTTGCATTTCTTTGTACCAAAAATTTTATATTCTAGAAAGAATATCTCTCAAAATAGAAAAAGATAATTTTACTTGTGAACTCACTATGCTCGGGAATTTGGGTGCTTATTTTCACTGTAAATTGAATGGTCATACGAGACGTGATTGTCCATCTCTAAAAAATCCACAAAATGCAAATTTTAATTTGGCCACAAGTGACAACTCTAGAAAAATTCCTAACTTGAGTAAAGAAGTTGATAAGTAGAAAAAGATGGAGTCAAATTCCAATAATATCGATGATAAACTAGTCAAATTGTATAATCTCAAGTGTGTTGAACAAATAATCATTGATCATTTTTCTTCTACTAATACGGGTAGCAAGTTGACTACACTAGCGAACCCCCTCTTTGAGGAAGAATTTGATGTCATCCCTGCTACAAACAACAATAATGATCCTCCTTCTACCTATGTCGGTTATCAATCAAAACACAGTGCCCTGGTGTTTATACTATAGAAAAAGGGGAAAATATGGATACCCGCACTAGAAAAAAATGCTCAACAAATAGCATTAGAATATATCAATGAGAGAGAGAAGAGAAGTTGATAAATGACAAACAATTACCTTTGGAGAAGAGTCATTCCCCACCTAGGGTTATGGACTCCAAGATAGACATGGCAATAGATAAAAAAATTGTGCCTTATGCTATAGAAGTAGGATTGAAAGATGGTTGTGAGGAAAATTATATTGAAATTCTTAGCAAAAATGCAAAGAAAAAAAGGAATACCATGCAGAGGAAATCCCTATCTAATTCTAGAGGACATAATAACAAACAGTAAAACTCTGAGTTGCATGATTGCTTTACCAAGCTCTATAAGAATAAAAAAGCCTCTCTGAAATAATCCGTGATGATGAACATACATAGTTGGAATTTAAGAGGCTTGGACATTCCAGATATGAAATAGGTTGTTAGGAAATGGTGTAACAACCTGAAGAAAAAAATATATCATTTGCCTTCAAGAGGTCAAGGTTGTGGGGTTGCAAGCATACACCACGATGAAATTTTTATGGGATCAAGACACTGCTTTCATTGTAACCATGAAAGAGGCAAGGGTGGTGTTTCCATCCTCATTGGCCCTAAATGGTATGATAAGATCGAGGCTAATGATGTCTCCCCTTGTCAAAGATCCCAATGGGTCACATTCAAGGTGAAGGAAAAATTTATAGGCATTTGTAATATCTACGCTACTAATGATTATAGAGAATGGGCCAATTTTTTGGACTGGCTAACATCCAACCTCCCTAATGCTCACTGGAAGATAAATATGGAGGAATAAAACACTCTTGAAAAGGGAATGAACATTTTTTTGGGCTGAATTCAAAAGAAGATTCAATCTTATCGACACGATTGAAAGGAAAAAGAAGTCTACATCAAACATCTGGTATACATGGTGTAATAACCAAACTGGCCAACAAAGAGTGTACTTAAAACTTGATAGCTTATACATTGTTGCCTCCTTCTTCTCTTTTTTCGCATATGATGGATATTCTCTCATGACTGTTCTCCCAACCACTATCTCTGATCATTCCCCCATCCCTGTCATTATCAGTCTTGATCTAGACTCTCTCTCTCTGCCATCAGACCAAAGAGAAATAATGCAGGGAACTTATGGTGCTTCAGGAGGATTCTTATGAGTAGGGCTCCCTTGGGGAGAATATTAATAGGGGGTTATAAAATTTCTTCCTAAGGCTGGAGACAAGACTCGTGTTAAAAATTTGAGACCAATCACCCTTTTGAACTTATCTTATAAGATTATTGCCAAAATCTCAGCTAAAATGATTGTTAATCTCTAGAACAACTTCATATCTATAACTCAAACAAATTTTATAAAAGGGAGATACATATTGGAAAATATGATTACTAACTGGGAAGTGCTACACTAGGTCAAGTTTGATGGCCAAAATGTTGCAATGACTCTTTTAGATTTTGAAAAAGCATATGATAGAGTGGAATGCCCATTCCTCATTGGGATGATTCATGCTTTTGGATTTTCTCCTTATTTTTGCACTTGGATTTCTATTTTGTTTAAGGATTCCTCTATTGTTATTGATGTGATTGGGGAGCTTTCTAACCCAATCCCCTGAAAAGATCTATTAGGAAAGGATGCCCCATTTTTGTGGTCTTGTTTGTCATTGTTGATGATGCCCTTTTTATACATTGAGGTTTTATGAACCTGGTCTGCTAGTAAAAGGGAGCTCCCTTCCTAATCATGAAGAACTGATTAATGCACAATTTGATGATGACACAACCTTGTTTTAAGAACTGTCAGAAGATAATTTTGATAATTCCATGGATAGATTGCAATTTTTCTATTTGGCTCCTGGTGCTAAAATTTCTCCACACAAATCTACAGTTATGGGTTGGTCAGAAAATGCCCCACAATGGGTCTCTTCCAGAGGATGGATGTGGGTTGTTCCTACAACTATTGTCAGATATCTGGGATTTCTATTTGCAGTTGAACTGTCTCCCAAGTACACGTGGTTATGGATTTATTCTAAAATAGAATAGAAGCATATGACATGGAAAACATGCTTACTCTCTTTGGCAGGGAGAGCCCAAGTTGTTCAAAAAGTTCTGTCATTTCATTCTATTTACTACTCATCCTCATGGACATTTTTAAATTACCAAGTTAATAAAATTGACAAGATCATGAGAGAGTTCTTATGGTTTGATGGTATGGGGAATAAAAGAAGGCACTATGTGATTTGGGATTGGTGATGTAGACCAAGAAATAAGGGTGGATTGGGCCTTAGATATTTGTGAAATCATGACATTTTTTTGGCATCCAAATGGATATTTAAATCATTGAAGGGCAATGATCTATATTCAAATGGGTAAACCAGTGTTAGGGCCTTGACTGGTCGGACTCTAAATGACACTTTATTTTTGAATTTTTTTGGCACCAACCTATTAAAACAATAAGTCTTGGTCATGTTGGCTTTTACCCTTAAAGAAGCTAGTTGTGGGTTGCATGTTATCCTCAGTGGGCATTGAGTCTCTCACCTATGTTGTATGTAATCTTCCTGAAACTTTTGAACACCTCTTTTTTGAATGCAAATTTATTTGTAAAGTCTGGTCCATTTTCCTCGGTTCGCCTATTGTTTGGGATGGTCCTCCTGGTTTATCCTGTGGTGAGGTCCTTTATGGTTTTTCTGATATATTTGATTTTAAAATTAACCAATTTTGGTTTATTTTGTCTATTTTGGTTCTTTGGTTTCTTTGGAAGCAGAGAAACGAAGAGGTGTTTCAAAACAAAACAAGAGGGCTTACTGAGTTTAACATAAAACTCATACACTATTTTATTATGTCACAGGTTTAAGTAGTATTGGAGATTCCTAAAAGCATATGTATGATCCTTGTCCAAGAAGGTGCACTGTTTGATTTACACGACTGATCATCACTCTGCCCATTATTTCAACACTTACAGGAAGATGCTTGACCAAAAAGAATTTGACATTCTGAATCAATTTATACAGGATAAAAATATCAATGTTGCATAGGAAAATGCAAAGATTAAAGTAACAAACACACCAGATGCTCTGAGCTGGGAGGCTGTTGTTAACATCCCTCCTGTGGTTGAACCTCCAATTGGCATTTACGAGTGTGATTAGGCTGAATGTCATAATAACATTTTCGGGTCATGGGGAACTTGATGACCATAACCTGCTCCTAATAGCTCTTTTTGGTTCATTTTGATCTATTATGTTTGTGATGTATAAATTTATGTAAAGTATTAGTTGGTTGATGGCACAACCCTTTTTTTGCTTGGTCATGTTACTGATGTAGTCATAGCTGATAGAAGTATGAGGACATGTTACAAATAGGAACTTATGCCTTAGTAGTTTGTTATGTTGATTTCAGAACTCTGATATGGATCAGTTTGGATGATGTATCTATCTTTTTAAACTATCTTAATGTATATAAAAAAGAATATGTGAGGATTTATAGTGCTCACTAAGGCTGTTTGTGTGAATATTTTATGTAAAATAAAAGTTGTACTATTCAATTCAATAGTTCATTTATTCATGTAGAAATTAAATTTATACATTATATAATCTCACCATTTGAAACAAAAGAAAAGCGTGGTGTTTTATCTACTTTTGATGGTTGTGCATTTTTTCTACCTAATAAAACTCTTGCTTCATAAAGAAAGAAACCTATGAATAAGACAATTTTAGGCGGGAGGAAAATGATATGCTTGACTAGCTCCTCTTGTACAATGGACTCTTTTATGCATTTTCTTGTTTGTAATGTGCTTCCCCTATGATGTGTTGCTTGTAGCTCTTATCAGATTATTATCCTCTCA
Source organism: Thuja plicata (assembly GCA_018584345.1). Classification (NCBI taxonomy): domain Eukaryota; kingdom Viridiplantae; phylum Streptophyta; class Pinopsida; order Cupressales; family Cupressaceae; genus Thuja; species Thuja plicata. Next base: position 1,843,799 of record MU226463.1, read on the forward strand.
TTGTTGCACATGTTTGCACATACTTCATTGTACAATGGAGGATGATCCACCTTTGGTAGGCATGTGATTCCACCTTGTGTGGATTATAGGTTATTATTTGCATATCTCCTTGTTATCATGCATTGTATATATATTCAGGCACATCTACTTTGTATTAATCAATTAGATATCAATTTGGAATCCATTATCACTTGATCATGTTTGAGTTATTCATTTGATCATCATTTTGTATCTCTTGTTTGTGCTATCTATTAAGCTTATAGATCTTTGCATTGCCTTAGGAAAATTCTTACAAGACATGTTACAGATAGGAACTTATGCCTTAGTAGTTTGTTATGTTGATTTCAGAACTCTGATATAGATCAGTTTAGATGATGTATCTATCTTTTTAAACTATCTTAGTATTAAAAAAAAGACTATGTGAGGAGTTATAGTTGTCAATAAGGTTGTTTGTGTAAATAATTTATGTTAAACAAAAGTTGTACTATTAAATTCAATAGTTCATTTATTCATGTAGCAAATAGATTTATACATTATATAATCTCACCATTTGAACAAAAATAAAAGCATGGTGTTTTATCTACTTTCGATGCTTGTGCATTTTGACTACCTAAGAAAGTTCTTGCTTCATAAGGAAAGCAACCTATGAAGAAGACAATGTTAGGTGGGAGGCAAATGATATGCTTGACTAGCTCTTATTGTACATGGGACTCTTTGATGCATTTTCTTGTTTGTAATATGCTTCCCTTATGATGTGTTGCTTGTTATATATTTTGTGTAGATGTATTGTCTCACATGGTTGCATTTTGTTCCATGTTATTTTGATCTGAGATAGATTTTGTTTTGATTATGTGACTATCCATATGATATGATTAGACATTGCTTTGTGTGATTCATTTGGTTAAAATACATTAGTTTGGTTACCAGTATCATAGTTAATTCAGATCATAGATTATATTTTTCCATTTTGATCATATCTGCATGATGATATTGTTTGATGTTACATGATGCTTTATGATGACATCTCGTGTAGTTTGCATTCAAGAACATTGGATTAATATATCATGATGATTATATTTGATTCCTTGTTATAGTTTCCCTTATATGTTGTTGGATATTCCAGTTGTCCACTTTCACTGATATATGCTCATATTGGTGTAAACGATTATTTTAATTCTTTACGTTTAAATGAAATGTTTATTTAAATGATATGTACATTTAGGATTAGAATATGGAATGGCCAGTGTCGTGACATTCTAATACATACTAATGATCGCGTCACTAGAGCATCAGTGTTGCATTAGGCATGTTTTATTATTTAAATTATACTTTGGCTATTTATACTGTGAGTAACTACACTTGATGTTTGTGTGTTTAAGTGAACATGTACCATACATCGTTCCACCTAAATTATAGGTTTGAGTGTATCTGTATCCCCGATAGTGGCACATGAGATAGTTTCACTAACCATTCATGATTTAGCCAATATCGTCACTATATGGGTGATGTATCCATGATTATTATATTATAGCTCCAATATGTGTTGCTAAATCTAGACTTCATATGCATATTGTGATAGACCAGTATATATTTATGTGCATTTAGAGTTCCCGCAGTTTTCACTGTCGAGTTAAAATATATGTTAATTTAATTGTTTGGAGATTTGATTTGATTACCAGCTAATTAGTTGTAGTTGAATTCCATTTTTTTGGTATTTATTTAATTTAAACTCGAGAAGCCTTTAATCACCCTTATTTATTTAAGTGATTTAATTTTTAAAATCTTTTTGGCCTTTTGGAAAAAGTGACTTTATATTTGAGGAAACAAGTCATTTTCCTCACTTTTACAATTGGTAAATCTAGATGTTACTCCAAATTGCTTTGGATAAAATCACTAAATTGCTTGTTGTGTTTGATCTGCTCATCAGATTCACATGGGTAGCAGCTCATTGGATTTATGCCACCGTTGCTATTCTTTCTGTGGAGTTGTTCACATTTTCATGGCATTTTTTATTTTCCTCTCCTATTTTTTGTGTTTTTCCACTTGGTGTGAGGTAGGGCATCTCATATATTTTTCTTTGCTTCATATTTTCAAGTGAAGTAAAGTTCTTTAGTTGCGTGAGTTGAGAATTAGGTTTCCCCCACAATTTCGTAGCATGTCATTTCTCAATTGGGTATACGTATTTATTTTAAGTTATAGAATTTGGAAACTATGGTTTTCATGGTGTTATGAAGCCCATTTTTTTGTGTGCCCAGAACGACAATTTTATTGGATAATTTAGTTGTTGGGTGTATTTGAGAAAATGAGTTTTAATTTTGTAGCTTAGTTTTGAGTTTCATTTTTGGGCAATTTCGAGTTCACCTTGATTTATGTGCCTTCCAAATTTACCTGTCACAATGCTTGGTGTAATTGGTTTGTTGGACCTAGTAGTACTCCATGTTTGTAGTAGGATCAGACTATCAGAATAGATTGAGGACATTCTAGATAAAAACCATCGCGATCTGAACTCGCCCATTTGATGCTCAAACGTTGATTTCTTACCTTGCCAACTTTTGCCCAAATTTGGGATTTTAGTGTATTTTTTGGTTTGTGAGCGTTCCTCATGTCCTAGGGATATGTTTGATGAATTCTATTAGAATATGAGCTCTTGACATAGTGGCCAAATGAGTAGTTTGGAAATTGTGTCTTTATTTGCATTTACTCAGTTTCTTGTCTTAAGTGTTGGGAGTGATTTGCCTCCAGTTATTGCCTTGCTTGCTTTTTGATGCTAATGTTATCCACATCCTTTGTGTAGACCAAGTAGACAATGCATCTTGTTCTTTTGTCCTTAGTGTAGACCAAGTGGAAAAAATCCCTATTTCACGTCCTTGGTGTAGACCGAGTGGATGAAGTATTTTGTTTGTCATCGATGAAGACTAAGTGGAAAAGCTTATTGTATTGGTCTCTATCTTGGATGTTGAGCCATTAAACTAGGTGCATTGAGTAGGCATGAGGAGTAGCTCCTTAGGTGCTCCCCATCCTGGAAGTGGCCACATAGGTTGTGTCAAGGAGTTTATTAAAAAATGAAAACATAATCAAATGAACTGGGTATAAACATTAAACAGGATAAATTGGTAATTGTACCCCAAATATTAGAGATTGATCCATGCAGGTGGTAGATGGTAATTGTGCCCTAGATATCATAGATTGACATGTGCAAATGGTATATGGCACTTGCACCCCATATTTAAGTATTGTTCCATGCAGGTGGGTATACTCCCTATGGTTAGTACTCTCTCAACTAGGTCAAGTAGTAGTGAGTAGCAACACTGGTCTATTGTGATTGTGTTTCATTGGATCTCTATATCATCCTTTCATTTTATCCATTTATTAGTGTGTGTATTAACAATCTTTTGGTGTTCTTGGGTACCTTGTTTTTGTGGTCGAATAATTATCTACATGGCACAGTGGGGTGGGCCTAAGGGTTCCACATGGTAGAGTGGTGTTACACGTCACTGTTGAGGACCGGTGCATAGGTGGGGGACTTCTTTAATTGATGGAGTTATGAGAATGATGTTCTCTTTCTATCCCTCTTTACTCTTTCAGTACTTGCTTATACTAGATAGTTGTTATTATTTTCAATTGTTGATATCGAGTGTTTACTACCTTGATTTTTAGTATTCGGTACTCCCCAATGTCGAGAAAGCCTTGTATTTTAGTCGTACATTTGTGTCAACAAGCCTACCTTGTTATCAAACTAACAAAACCTTGTTCAAGAGGGTTTCTAGTTCATTTTGGTATTTTGCAGAGCAACCTAATGCATCTTTTTATTCTTTTAGCACATATGTCCATTCTTTTGGCGATAGTCTTTAGTATACATTCATTATTTTTCAACACATATGTAGAACAAAGTAGTGCATTTGCACTTTGTTCTAACACATTTATTTTACCAGATTAGTGCATATGTGATAGTTTGGTGTTCCATTGGGTCTGTGCAAAAATGGATTTCAGATTTAGATTCCTTATGTTTTTGGGATGGTTTGCAAGTATTTACATCTAATTTTTTGTTTTTGTATAACGTTGTTAGGTTCACTTTTTGATTTGGTCTTAAACCGAACCTTGTGATCTTGTCTCCTCGATTAGTGACCATTTACAATGGTTCGGGCTTATCCTGTGGGGTTTGTGGATGTGTTATGGACTCTCATGTGGTGGCTTGAATGTTTTTGTATGTTCTTCATAAGTGATTGGGGTTGTCTTGGAACCCTTGGAAGTAGTTTTGAGTCTTTCGCTTGTGCACGATCATGATTTTACTTCTTATGGTTGCATATTTGGTTATGCTTCATGGTTATATTAGACTTATGTAATTGTTTTCTATCTTCCTTTCAAAAATAAATTATTTTTTGCTTATTTTAACCCTATGTTCTGAGGGTTCCTTGGCGGGGTATGACATCTAATATCAAATCCCATGTTCACATGTTGGGATCTTTGTTGTGTATTTACTCACTGTGTTTGGTGTGGTGTGTGGTTTTTATACCCATTTATTATTATCATTCCTTGCTTATTGCCTTAGTGTGGCTTGTTAGACATTTTATATGTGATTTTGATCCATATCTTTTTTTTCTCTGAGAGATGCCTCCTAGGGTTAGAGGTAGTCGAAAAAATGCATATCGAGATGACTAGAGGAGGAACTTTGTGAGGAGGAACATCATGAGAAAGAGAATCAGGAGGAAGAGAAACATGAGGATCACTAGGAGGATGATAGAGAGGGTTATGGTGGTAATGATGGGAATCCCCAGTCGGTTTAGTTGTTATAGGGACCTATTACTCAGTTGGGACCTCGTCAGGAGGAATCTCACCATGGCAAGGCTTAATTATTTGATCATGTAGAGTGAGAGGAGAGGAGAGATCATGAGAATTATTGTACCCTTCCTTGCTCAAGAGTAGAGCTTAGGAGAGATAGGGAAGTGGCAGATGATGATTCTATCTGTGCAAGGCACATGACATATCTTTGAGGTCTCATCCACCTACGTTTGATGGTTCTTGCAGTGGTACTGAGGCCAAGACTTGGTTATTGGACCTTGGACATTGCTTCACTATACACCCTTATGATAGAAACACTAGATCTCAGTGTGCCATTATGCACCTTAGGATTTTTGCATCTACTTGGTGGTGCATAAAGGAGCAAAAGATCCAATTGGATATCGCGACTGTTTCATGAGATATTTTTGAGGAGCGATTTTATGAGCATTTCCTTTTTTATCATTACTGAGAGGCATGCGCTAATAAGTTTCACGATATATGATAGGGGACTATGATAGTGGATCAGTATGAGCATAGGTTCTTTGATTTGAGGTAATATTCCAATTATACTCATGATGAGCCTATGTTAGTACAACACTTTGTCTAAGGCCTTAATGGATGTATTGTTGGAGATGTTCATATACATCAACCTAGGAAACTTTCCCTTTATGCCAAGAAGGCACAATTGGATGAGGGAAATATAGATAGGGGTTTTAGTAGTAGGAAAGGAGCATAGGTTTATAGTACTCAGCCTTCTAGATCCGGTGCATAGGGTACTTAGGTACAACCTGTAGGTTCTTCTAGGGAATATTTAACACCTGCTTGGGCTAGTCGCCAACAACAACATAGATAAAGAATTTTTTCAAGTTTCATCTGAGAGGTAGGGCTCTAGTAGACACTAGTGAAGAAATCGTGGGGATTTGCATCCTAGAGATAGGTCTCATAGTTCAACATCGAGGAGTACACTATAGAGTAGTTAGTAGAGCTCTAGTGGGGTAGTTTCTTTTAGTTAAGTACACCTTTTGTAGGTCATGGTTTTGAAAAAGGGGTTTCCCTTGTGGCAAAAATTGACATATTTGTGCATTTTTCTTAGAGGTCAACATTAGAATTGAGTTAGAGGCAAGCTATTTTTGACTCTATCATTGGGGATGCATGTAGACACCATAGAGTTTTTATGACATTTGATAAATGTTAGGCTGAACATTGGGGCACCATTGTTGAGACTACATGTGTGTTACATGGTATATCTACCTCTATATTATTTGATTATGGTGCTTTTGATCCTTTAATTCCCCTTCCTTGTGAATTAATGTAGGCTAGTGGCAGCACGACAAGTTGATAGTTGGTAGGTTGAGTTAGCCACGGGTTCTAGAGTGGTTGTAGATTCCCTTGTTCATGGTTGTGTGTTGGATTTGGGCACCTTCCCCACCACCGTAGATCTTCATATCCCACTCTTGGGTTCATATGGAATTATTTTAGGTATGGATTGGTTAGCTTTCCACCATGTGTGTATAGATTATCAGTGCAAGTTTGTATAGTGTGTGGATGACACAGGTGGGTATGTTGAGCTTGTAGGAGTCCATAGACCTATTTCAATTTGTATGATCTCAGCCACACAACTGAAGCTGAGTATGCAACAGGGATGTCATTTCTTCATAGTCTCTATTAGTTCCCTTAATGGGGTTGAGAGTTGAGAGGTGTCTCTTGATGATAACCCACTACTTCATGAGCGTTCAAATGTTTTCTCGAGTGAGACTCCAATTATGTCACCTCCACGCAACAAAGATTGTTGTATTGATCTTATTCCCAGAGCTAAGCCTATTTATTCAACACCTTACCGTAGGACCACTCAGTGTTTCCCCTTGGGGAGAACCAGTCATCTTTGTGAAGAATAAGGATGGAACCTTCAAATTTTGTATTGATTACCGACAGTTATGACAACAAAGAATTGATATTCCTTGTCGAGAATTGGCAATTTGTTTGATCAGATGAAGGAAGCGAGAGTGTTCTCCAAGATAAATCTTAAGTCGGGATACCATCAACATCATATCCATGAGGCTGACAATTGTACAACTTTTCACACTCGATATGGGCACTATGAGTTTATGGTTTTATCCTTTGGGTTGACCAATTCCCCATAAATGTTCATGAGTTTGATGAACGATGTATTTTACACCTATCTTAACTATTTTTTCCTTGTGTTTCTTGATAACATTTTAGTGTATTCGAGGACTATAGAATAGCACGAGGGCCATTTTCATCAGGTTTTGTAGTGACTTCATGACCATTAGTTGTTTAGAAACCTTGCCAAATGTGGGCTCTTCCAGAATGAGGTGAGATAATTGGGCCATATCTTCTGTAGAGAGGGTATTTTGTGGGTCCTTCAAAGATCTAGGCTATTATGGATTGGCCAGCACCGACCAATATTCCTAAAGTTCATAACTTCAATGGTTTGGTGGGTTACTACCGCCAATTTGTGAAGGAATTTTCTCAGTTGGCTCATCCTATCACTTCTCTTCAGAGGAAAGGGAAGAGTTTTGTTTGGTCCATGCAGTGTGAGTCATCTTTTCAGGCTCTTAAGGAGTGTTTGACCAGTGCACCTATCTTCGCAGTGCCAGATCCTATAGGTGAGCTCATAGTGTGTATTGATGCAACGTTGGAGGGTGTGAGGGAAGTTCTTATGTAGGAGGGACGAGTGATAGCATATGAGTCCCGGAAGCTCAATGATCATGAGCTAAACTACCCCAACCATGATTTAGAGTTAGCAGTGGTTGTACACGTGCTAGTGCATTAGAGACATTTCATTTTGGGTTACAATTTTGAGTTGCATAGTGATCATCGTAGCTTGCAGTATATCTTTTCTCTGTCAAACCTAAATGCATGACAACATTGTTGGAAGGAGTTTCTTTGTGAGTACAATTTTGATGTTCACTACATTAAGGGGAAGGATAAAATTGTTGCGGATTCCTTTAGTAGGAGAAGGAATGTGATCTCTATTTTTTCTCTTGGTTTAGATTTGCATAGCCGTATGTAGACCTTATGGCAAGACATGTTGTCAATCAGTGCCAAAACACTTAGTCACTTATATGAATATAGTGTTGACCGAGCCAACAACTTGAAGTGCAACCCAAGCAATTGTAGTGTAACCTAAGCAGTTGTAGTGTTGACCGAGTAGATAGTGACAAAATAGCATCACCTGAGTGATCAATGTGACCTGAGTATTTAGTGTAGTCTGAGTACCAGAGATTGGCAGTTTACTATGTCACTTGAGTATCAGCATATTTCCCGAGTGTCAGTATAACACCCGAGTGGACTACTGGACCTGAGTAGTAGTATTGGGTCGACTTAGTTCTTATTGTTTGATATTATAGTATATCATGGAAGCTAACTTGTGTAAGTAATTGATTTGGATAAGGTAAAAATGCAAGGTACTTTGTTTATCCAAATGTGTGTGAAACAAGTATATATGTGAATATGAAGTGACAGATTGATTAGAAGGTTACAAAAGTATAAGGTACAACAGAGACTCATCTATCACATTCAGGTGATTAGTTTTATATCAAAGGATCTCATTCAGAAAATCAGAGTTGCATAGAAGATCATCTACTGGTTCATCCTAACAGGTGCATCAACAAAATCCTTTAACCAAGTGTATTTAACAGTCCTTTACAAATCTCCTAAAAGAGTTGCATACTTAATTGTATTGTACAAATCCTTTCACAAGGTGGACTTAACAGTCCTTATTGCTCCTAATAGGGCAAGCCATCAGAAGTGGTCAATTTTAAGCTTTAACAGGCTAAATTTATACTGTAGTACTAAATCTTGTGGGTACCATCCCCACCCCAGTTTTAATTTCTATTTGGAAGGTTTTTGAGTAACCAAATATTGTGTCAAGTGTTGTGGATGTTTATTTCCTTTCTATTTCATGCATGCAATCAGATTATATAATCTAATAAAGAATAAAAGTGAATAAGTTTTATTGGTTCCTGATTCACACCCCCCCCCTCTCAGTCACCTAGCCTCAATATATTTCCAAAAATTGGTATCATAGCTAAAGGTTCTCTTAACAGAAGTTTAACAACTTGAGAAAAAAATTAGAGGCAATGGAAATATATAGATTGGAGAAAGCCATTGAAAATGACAAGATAGATCTACAAGTGGCCATGGATCAAATTAGAAAACTCAAGGAGTAGCTCTCTCATTCCCTGAAAAGAAGAAAAGATTTAGCAGTACAAATGAATGATAAAAGTTATATAGAAGAAATAATTGAAGACTTATGCAAAGAAAGAAGTTCCGAAGAAGCTGATGCATCCATTAAAGACCTACTTGCAAAGAATCTCAATTTACATGAAGAAGTCATAAATTTGAAGAGAGAGCAAGAAAATCATTCAGTAAAAATATGTGAAGTCATGGAACAAAAGAGCCAAGCAGAAAATGACAAAGAAATGGAACAAGAAGATAAAATATTGCTAAGTAAAAGATTAGAGGAAAAAGGAAATAAAATCCATCATTTGTCACTTTAGTAAGCAGATATGATAAATCAACTCAATAATGCAAACCAAGAAGTTATCAATCTGAGGAAAGAAAATGAAAGACTGCAGAATGATCTCAATACTGAAAAGCAAATGAATGAGAGTTTGATGAATTCATAGGTAAGCACGGATCAGTTGACAGAGCAAACTTGTTTCAGACATCATGGACAAATTGGATTAGGTTATACTGAGAAAAGTTAATCCTCACAACAAGGAGATGAAAAGAATAAGAAACCTACTTGTAATCATTGTGGTAAGTTAGGGCATACATCAAATAAGTGTTGGAGCAATGGAAATTCAAAGTTTATTGGTAAATGCTACAGATGCAACAAACATGGACATAGGGAAAGTGAATGCATTAAGAAACCTAAGTTTGAAGGAAAATGTTTCAATTGTAACAAACAAGGTCACAAGTCTTCTGAGTGCAGAACTAAGAAATGGAACACTACTGAACAACTAGCTAAAGCAATTTTTGGTTGGGATTACAACACATGGAGTAGATTTTGTCATTGTGGTGAATATGGGCATATTGGTGTGAATTGTGCAAAGACTCGCCTCAGAAAAAGGAATCCTACTAAGAGATGTTATGTGTGTAAACAACTCAATCATCTAAGCAAGAATTGCATGAACAAAGAAAAAGTGGATATGGGTTTTGAGAAAGGAAAAGCTAAAGTTTTTGAAATCATTACTCAGATGAGTCAGCAGTGGGTAAGTGTAAAGTACTAAAAATCTAAAGTAATGAAAATGTAATGAACTAAAATGGTATATATATGGCGTGATATATGTTTGTGGTGTGTGGGAAGATAAGATTTCCCTCTTAACCCTAAATTCATAAAGGGAAGATCCAAATTGATTAACCCCAAAGAAAGGATCAATGCATAAATGAATCAACCTATTAAGAATAAGGATAAAGAGAAAAACCCTAGGTTCCATCCTATAGAAAATAATATGTAATAGATCTAGAAAGATTAAAACCTTAATTAAAATGAAGCATTTTCCTTGGAATGTAGAAGATCTAGAAAATCCCATTTTCGGGTGTCTGTACTGAGTTTCTGGAAGTTCTGCAACCGGATCGAGCACAGAAACACAGAGATGGAGAAAACCCAGAAATCTTTTCCAGATCTGGCTCAGGTTGATTTTGACCCAAAATAGAAAGTCGATCTTGACCCAGAACAAAATGTCGATCCTGACCTAGAATAGAAAGTCAATCTTGACCCAGAACATAAATTCAACCTTGACCTGCATAGTCCAACGAAAAATCTATTTTCGGACCCCAAATGTCTGTCGAAAAGGGTATCTGGATTTGCACTTGAATCTGTTGTCCTGAATATGTATCTGCAAGAAAAATGGTTTTGTTTGTTGGGGGAGGGGTTTGCCTTAGTCAAACCCTGATTTTGGAATTAACCTTGAAATCAATAATTGAAATAGAGAATGCTAGCAAGTAGTAGAAGTAGATATAATAATGAAGCTATGATACTCAATAGATATGCAATTTTATTTCAAATATAAATAAAGTATGTTAATATGAAAGCTTGGACTTAATGTTAGAAACCATAAATGTAAATCAAAACCTCCATGTTTGTATGTTTCAAATCCACCTTGACGGAAGAATGAGTGAATCTTGAGGATGTACAAAGGATCTTGAAAGAATATCACACCGCCATGATGGATAGATCTAGGGTTTGAATGATGAATCTTGAATGTTTGAACCAAATCCTTTCAATAGCTTTAATGCTTGGATCCTTGATCTTCAATGGAGAACTTGAAATGCTTAGGAAGAAGAATTGACAACCTTAGTTGAACACTTGAAGTCTTGAAATCATGTAAGAGTTATATGTATATGTTCATGCATGTCCTTGATATCCTTCATTTTTTAAATGAGAGGAGAAATGCTTCCTTATATACAAGTCTAGGGCACAATATTCCAGAGAAGCCTACATAGGAGAATTAAATTCCAATTAGACCTATACCCCTAGAAATGGACCTACATTAAATATAATTTAAGGGTCGTCACTTCGGAACCCAAAACAGCCGACCCAGAAGTGGGAAAATAAACTTTTGGATGTCCCCCGGCAGCTGACCAACTTTCCAATTTTAAAGGGGGACCTAAGTCGAGGTTTAGATTGACCCTGACCTAGGTCAAGGTCGAGGTCAACCCTGACCTAGGTCAAATTTGAGGTCGACCTTGACCCAGGGAGTCAGAACCCCTGGAAAATGTGTCAGGTGGGATAAACAGTGTCCGAAGAGGCCTAATCAGCGTCCTAAACAAGCACAAAAGATGCATAAGTGGCAGAAATGAAAGGAAAACATGATGATGACCTAAAACACCACCCTAAGGAGGGATAAACTTTATTAACATGGAAGTGCTTCCATTTTAAGACCATACATTAAGCCCCCACTTTAGCAGGAGTATGGAAATCGAACATACTCGTAGTAAAGTTAGAAGAAAGACTCTGGTGGATTGCAATGAGGTAGAAAATAACTTAGTCAAGGAAATGAGCCCCCAAGCCAAGGATTCTAACTCAACATACATGCACAAGGGTACAAAAACAAAGAGTAAAAAAAGATAAAGCCAAAAGACGCCAAAAAGAGGGGTTAGTACAAAAACAAACCCAAATCAACTAGCAAAGGAAACCTTACTAAGAAAATACTTCCTATACTAATATCACATTTGGAAAGCTATCATAAAACCATAAATGACTATATAAGAAGGACAAGAGAAACATTATAAATAACATAGCTTCATGATCTAATCCCATAAATTGTGCTTTGTAGTTGTAATGCGTCTTCTGACAGCTTTTGGAATGCCCATAGATCCACATTCTTGTATCACTATGGAATATAAAATGTGTGTCTCTTCAGGATCTAGAAACTTATGTGTGTTACCTTCCAAGGATTTAGCATATTTTAATTTGAAAATGCGTATCTCTTCAGGATTGTGGGTTTGAGTGTGTCTTTATCCCTAGTAGTGGCATAGGAGATAGTTTCACTGACCATTCATGATTTGGCCGATATCGTCCCTGTATTGGTGATGTATTCGCGATTAATATTATATTATACCTTTGGTACGTATTGGTAAATAGGGACTTCATATGCATACTGTGATAGAATAGTATACGTGTCTGTGCATTTAGAGTTCCCACAGTTGTCGCGATCAAGTTAGAATTTATATGTTGGTTTAATTATTTGGTGATTTTATTTTATTTACTGGTTAATTAGCCATAGTTGAATTCTATTTTTTGGAATTGATTTAATTTAAATGTGGTAAGTCTTTAGTCACCCTGATTTATTTAAGATTTAATTTTTTAATTCTTTTTGGCCTTTTGGCAAAATAAACTTTATATTTGAGGAAATAAGTCATTTTCCTCACTTTTAAATTTGATGAATTTGGATTTTTCTCCAAATTGCTTTGAATAAAATCACTAAGTTGCTCGTTGTATTTGATTCACTCATCGGATTCACATGGGTAGCGGCTCATTAGATTTGTGCCACCAATATTATTCTTTCTGTGGAGCCATTCACATTTTCATGGGGATTTTAGTTTCCTCTCCTCTTTTTCATGTGTTTGCCACTTGGTATGAGGTAGGGCATCTCAAATATTTTGAATTTTGCTTCATATTTTTGAATGAAGTAAAATGTGTTAGTTGCATGGGTTGAGAATTAGAATTCCCCCAAAATTTCATAGCATCTCATTTCTCGATTCAGTATATGCATTTATTTTAAGTTTCAGAATTTAGAAATTGTGGTTTTCATGGTGTTATGCTGCCCATTTTTCCATGAGTGCCTATAATAAGAATTTTATTGGATAATTTTTTTGTTGGGTGTAATTGAGAAAATGGATTTTAATTTGGAGCTTATTTTTTTGTTTCATTTTTGGGCAATTTTGGGTTCACCTTGATTTGCATGCCTTTTAGTTTTGTCTGCCACCATGCTTGGCACAATTGGTTTGTTGGACCTAGTAGTACTCTATGTTTTTAGTAGGATCATGCTATCAGAATAGATTGAGGACATTCTTGATAAAAATTATCATGATTCAAACTTGCTCGTTTGATGCTAAAACATTGATTTCTTACATTGCCAACTTTTACCCAAATTTGGGATTTTAGTGTATTTTGTGGTTTGTGAGCGTTCCTTGCATCCTCGTGAGATGTTTGATAGATTCTATCAAAATCTGATCTCTTGGCATAATGGCCAAATAAGTATTTTGGCAATTATGCCTTTTTATGTATTTACTTGGTTTCTTACCTTCAGTGTTGGGAGTTATTTACCTCCATTTATTGCCTTTCTTGCTTGTTGATGCTTATGTTATGCATGTCCTTGGTGCAAAAAAATTAGATGGTGCATCTTATACTTTTGTCCTCAATGTAGACCAAGGGGACAAACTATGGGTTATCATGTCCTTAGTGTAGACCGAATGGACAAAGTCCCTATTTCACGTCCTTGGTGTAGACCAAGTAGATGAAGTGTTTTGTTTATGTCCTCAATGAAGAATGAGTGGAAAAGCTTATTCTATTGGTCTCCATCTTGAATTTTGAGCCATGCGACTAGGTGTGTTGAGTAGGAATAGGGAGTAGCTCCTTACATGGACCCCGACCTGGAAGTGGCCACACAGACTATGTCAAGGAGTTTCTTAAAAAGTAAAAACATATTAAAATGAACTGGGTATAAACATCAAACAAGATAAATTGGTATTTGTGCCTCAGATGTTAGAGATTGACATGTGCGTGTGGTACATGGTAGATGCCCCTGATGTTAGACATTGACCCATGCGGGTGGTAGATGGTACTTGTTCCCCAAATTTTAGTATTTGTCCATGCAGGTGGGTATACTCCCTATAGTTAGTACTCTCACGTCTAGGTCTAGAAATAGTGAGTAGTGACCTTGGTCTCATTGGATCTCTATACCATCCTTTGAGTTTATGCATTGATTGGCATGTGTGTTAGCTATATTTTGGTGTGCGTGTGTACCTTGTGTTTTTGGTCAGGTGACTATCTCCGTGACCATGGTTGGGAGTGCTTGAGGGTTCCACATTGTAGGGTTGCGTTGTGTGTCACTGCTAGGAAGTGAAGTATAGGTGGAAGACTTCTTTCAATAATGGAGTTCTGAGCATGATGCGCTCTTTCTATCCCTCATTACTCTTTTAGTACTTGCTTATGCCAGATAGTTGTTATTATTTTCAGTAATTGATCTTGAGTGTTTACTACCTCGATTATTGGTATTTGGTACTCCCCGATGTGGAGAAAGCCCCTTATTTTAGTCATATGTTGGTGTCAAAAAGCCAACCTTTTTATCAGACTGAGAGAACCTTATTTAGGAGGGTTTCTAGTTTATTTTCATATTTTTTAAGGCAGTCTAGTGCATTGTTTTATTCTTTTAGTGCATATTTCCATTCTTTTTGTGCATATGCCTAGTCTTTTAGCGTATATGCATGATATTTTAGCGTATATGCATAACACAATAGTGCTTTTACACTATATTATAGTGCATTTATTTTACTAGATTAGCACACATGTGACAGTTTGGTGTTTTATTGGATCTCTGCAAAAATAGATTTCGTATTTAGATTCCTTATGTTTTTGGGATGGTTTTCAAGTATTTACATCTCATTTTCCATTTTTTATAACTATGTTAGGCTCACTTTTTTATTTGAGCTTAAAATGAACCTTGTTTTGGAATGCACTGAGGATGGTCTTGTCTCCTCAATCGGAGACCGTTGACAATGATCCAGTCTTATCCCATGAGGTTTGTGGACATGGTCTAGACTCTCATATGGTGGCTTTAACATGTTTGTTTGTTCTTGCTAAGTTATTGGGTTTGTCTTTGAACCCTTCAAAGTATGTTTGAGTCTTCTACTTGTGCACGATCATGCGAGGATTGTGATTTTACTTCTTATGGTTGCATCTTTGGTTATGCTTCATGGTTATATT
>MU226463.1:1907519-1918259 GCA_018584345.1 Thuja plicata
GTCACTGTTGAGGACCGGTGCATAGGTGGGGGACTTGTTTTAATGATGGAGTTATGAGCAGGATGTTCTCTTTCTATCACTCTTTACTCTTTCAGTACTCGCTTATACTAGATAGTTGTTATTATTTTCAATTCTTGATATCGAGTGTTTACTATCTTGATTTTTGGTATTCGGTACTCTCCAATGTGGAGAAAGCCTTGTATTTTAGTCGTACATTTGTGTCAGCAAGCCTACCTTGTTATCAGACTAAGAGAACCTTGTTTAGGAGGGTTTCTAGTTCATTTTGGTATTTTGCAGAGCAACCTAATGCATCTTTTTATTCTTTTAGCACATATGTCCAATCTTTTGGCGATAGTCTTTAGCATATATTCATGATTTTTTAATGCATATGTAGAACAAAGTAGTGCATTTGTACTTTGTTCTAACACATTTATTTTACTGTATTAGTGAATCTGTGATAGTTTGGTGTTCCAATGGGTCTGTGCAAAAATGGATTTCAGATTTAGATTCCTTATGTTTTTGGGATGGTTTGCAAGTATTTACATCTCATTTTTTGTTTTTTTATAACGATGTTAGGTTCACTTTTTGATTTGGTCTTAAACTGAACCTTGTGATCTTGTATCCTCGATTGGTGACCATTGACGATGGTCTGGGCTTATCCCGTGGGGTTTGTGGATGTGTTCTGGACTCTCATTTGGTGGCTTGAATTTTTTTCTCTGTTCTTCGTAAGTGATTGGGGTTGTCTTGGAACCCTTGGAAGTAGGTTTGAGTCTTTCGCTTGTGTACGATCATGATTTTACTTCTTATTGTTGCATATTTGGTTATGCTTCATGGTTATATTACACTTATGTAATTTTTTTCTATCTTACTTTAAAAAACAAATTATTTTGTGCTTATTTTAACCCTGTGTTTTGAGGGTTCCTTTGCGGGGTATTACATCTAATATCAAATCCCATGTTCACATGTTGGGATCTCTGTTGTATATTTACCCATTGTGTTTGGTGTGAGTGGTGTGTGGTTTTTATACCCATCTATTGTTATCATTCCTTGCTTATTGCCTTAGTATGGCTTGTTAGACATGTTATATGTAATTTTGGTCCATATCTATTTTTTCTTTGAGAGATGCCTCCTAGGGGTAGAGGTGGTCAATGGAATGCATATCGAGATGACCTGAGGAGGAACTTTGTGAGGAGGAACATCATGAGAAAGATAATTAGGAGGAAGAGCAACATGAGGATCACTAGGAATGATAGAGAGGGTTATGGTGGTAATGATGGGAATCCCCAGTTGGTTCAGTTGTTATAGAGACTTATTACTCAGTTGGGACCTTGTTGGGAGGAATCTCGCCATGGGGAGGCTCAATTATTTGATCATGTAGAGTGAGAGGAGAGGAGAGATCATTAGAATTATTGTACCCTTCTTGGATCAAGTGTAGAGCATAGGAGAGATAGGAAAGTGGCAGATGATGATTCTATTTGTGCAAGGCACATGATATATCTCTGAGGTCTCATCCACCTACGTTTGATGGTTCTTGCAGTGGTACCGAGGCCAAGACTTAGTTATTGGACCTTGGACATTGCTTCATTATACACCCTTATGATAGAACCACTAGAGCTCAGTGTTCCATTATTCACCTTAGGATTTTTGCATCTACTTGGTGGTGCATAAAGGAGCAAAAGATCCAATTGGATATCGTGATTGTTTCATGAGAGATTTGTGAGGATCAATTTTATGAGCATTTCCTTTTTTATCAATACTGAGAGGCATGTGCTATTAAGTTTCATGATATCCGATAGGGGACTATGACAGTGGATCAGTATGAGCATAGGTTCTTTGAGTTGAGATAATATTCCAGTTATACTCATGATGAGCCTATGTTAGTACAACACTTTGTCTATGGCCTTAATGGATGTATTGATGGAGATGTTCATATACATCAGCCTAGGAAACTTTCCCTTTCTGTCGAGAAGGAACAATTGGATGAGGGAAATATAGATAGGGGTTATGGTAGTAGGAAAGGAGCATAGGTTTATAGTACTCAGCCTTTTAGACCCGGTGCACAGGGTACTCAGGTACAACCTGTAGGTTCTTCTAGGGCATATTTAACACCCACTAGGGCTAGTCGCCAACAACAACATAGATAAAGACTTTTTTTAGGGTTCATCTAAGAGGTAGGGCTCTAGTAGACACTAGTGAAGAAATCATAGGGATTCACATCCTAGAGATAGGTCTCATAGTTCAGCATCGAGGAGTGCACTATAGAGTGGTTAATAGATCTCTAGTGGGGGTAGTTTCTTTCAGTCAAGTACACCTTTTGTAGGTCATGGTTTTGAAAAGGGGGGTTGTTTCTCTTGTGGCCAAAAATGACATTTTTGTGCATTATTCTTAGAGGTCAGCATTAGGATCGAGTTAGAGGCAGGCTATTTTTGAGTCTACCGTTGGGGATGTATGTAGACACCATAGAGTTTTTATGACATTTGATAAATATCAGGCTGAACATTGGGGCACCATTATTGAGACTATACGCGTGTTACATGGTATATCTACCTCTATATTATTTGATTTAGGTGCTTCTGATCCTTTAATTCCCCTTCCTTGTGAAGTAATGTAGGCTAGTGGCAACACAACAAGTTTATAGTTAGTAGGTTGAGTTAGCCAGAGGTTCTAGAGTGGTTGTAGACTCCCTTGTTCATGGTTGTGTGTTGGATTTGGGCACCTTCCCCACCACCATAGATCTTCATATCCCACTCTTGGGTTCATATAGAATTATTTTAGATATGGGTTGGTCAACTTCCCACCATGTGTGTATAGATTATCAGTGCAAGTTTGTATAGTGTGTGGATGACACAGGTGGGTATGTTGAGCTTGTAGGAGTCCATAGACCTATTTCACTTTGTATGATCTCAGCCAGACAACTAAAGCGGAGTACGCAATAGGGATGTCATTTCTTCATAGTCTCTATTAGTTCCCTTGATGGGGTTGAGAGTTGAGAGGTGTCTCTTGATGATCACCCACTACTTCGTGAGTGTTCAATGTTTTCTCGAGTGAGATTCCAAGTATGTCACCTCCACGTGACATAGATTTTTGTATTGATCTTATTCCCAGAGCTGAGCCTATTTCTCCAAAACCTTACCGTAGCACCACTCTAGACTTGAGTGAGCTCCAATTGTAGTTAGAGGAGTTGCTGGTCAAGGTCCATATTCATCTTAGTGTTTCCCCTTGGGGAGCACCAGTCATCTTTGTGAAGAAGGATGGATCCTTCCATTTTTTTATTGATTACCGACAATTATGACGATAAAGAATTGATATTCCTTGTCGAGAATTGGCAATTTGTTTGATCAAACGAAGGGAGCGAGAGTGTTCTCGAATATAGATCTTAAGTTGGGATACCATCAACATTGTATCCATGAGGATGAAAATTGTACAATTTTTCACACTCGATATGAGCACTATGAGTTTATGGTTTTATCCTTTGGGTTGACCAATTCCCCGTAGATGTTCATGAGTTTGATGAACGATGTATTTTACACATATATTAACTATTTTTTCCTTGTGTTTTTGAATAACATTTTAGTGTATTCGAGGACTATAGAGGAGCATGAGGGCCATTTTCATTAGGTTTTATAGTGACTTAATTACCATTAGTTGTTTCAAAATCTTTCCAAATGTGGGCTCTTCCAAAACGAGGTGAGATAATTGGGCCATATCTTCTCTAGAAAGGGTATTTTGTGGGTCCTTCAAAGATCTAGGCTATTATGGATTGGCCAGCGCCGACCAATATTCCTAAAGTTCATAATTTCATGGGTTTGGTGGGTTACTACTAACAATTTGTGAAGGACTTTTCTCAGTTGGCTCATCCTATCACTTCTCTTAAGAAGAAAGGGAAGAATTTTGTTTGGTCCATGCAGTGCGAATCATCTTTTCAGGCTCTTAAGGAGTGTTTGTCCAGTGCACCTATCTTGGCAGTGCCAGATCCTATAGGTGAGCTCATGGTGTGTATTAATGCAATGTTGGAGGGTGTGATGGAAGTTCTTATGCAGGAGGGACACAAGT
Organism: Thuja plicata; assembly: GCA_018584345.1. NCBI lineage: Eukaryota > Viridiplantae > Streptophyta > Pinopsida > Cupressales > Cupressaceae > Thuja > Thuja plicata. Next base: position 1,911,573 of record MU226463.1, read on the forward strand.
TTCATTTTGGGTTACAAGTTTGAGTTGCATAGTGATCATCGTATCTTGCAGTATATCTTTTCTCAGTCAAATCTAAATGCATGACAACATTGTTGGGTGGAGTTTCTTTGTGAGTACAATTTTGATGTTCACTACATTAAGCGGAAGGAGAATATTTTTGTGGATTCCTTTAGTAGGAGAAGGCATGTGATCTCTATTTTTTCTCTTGGTGTAGATTTGCATAGCCGTATGTAGACCTTATGGCAAGACATGTTTTCAATTAGTGCCAAAAAACTTAGTCACTTATATGAATATAGTGTTGACTGAGCCAGCAACTTGAAGTGCAACCCGAGCAGTTGTAGTGTAACCTAAGCAGTTGCAGTTTTGACCGAGCAGGCAGTGCCAAAACAACATCACCCGAGTGATCAATGTGACCCAAGTATCCAGTGTAGCCCGAGTACTAGAGATTGGCACTTTACTATGTCACCTGAGTATCAAAATATTTCCCAAGTGTTAGTATAACACCTAAGTGGACTACTGGACACGAGTAATAGTATTGGTCCAACTTGGTTCTTAATGTTTGATATTATTGTATATCATGGAAGCCGACTTGTGTAAGGAATTGATTTGGATAAGGTATATATGTAAGGTACTTTTTATTATCCAAATGTGTGTGAAACAAGTATATATGTGAATATGAAGTGGCAGATTGATTAGAAGGTTACAGAAGCATAAGGTACAACATAGAATCATCTATGACATTCAAGTGATTAGTTTTATATCAAAGGATCTCATTCAACAAATTAGAGTTGCATAGAAGATCATTTACTGGTTCTTCCTAATAGGTGTATCAACAAAATCCTTTAACCGGGTGGATTTAACAGTCCTTTACAAATCTCCTAAAAGAGTTGCATGCTTAATTGTATTGTACAAATAATTTCACAAGGTGGACCTAACAGTCCTTATTGCTCCTAACAGGGAAAGCCATCAGAAGTGTTCAATTGTAAGCTTTAACTGGATAAATTTATACTACAATGCTAAATCTTGTGGGTACCATCCCCACCCTAGTTTTACTTTCTATTTGGAAGGTTTCAGAGTAACCAAATATTGTGTCAAGTGTTGTGGATGTTTATTGATTTTCTATTTCATGCATGCAATAAGATTAGATAATCTAATAAAGGATAAAAGTGAATAAGTTTTATTGGTTCCTAATTTACACCCCCCACTCTCAGTCACCTAGCCTTGATATATTTCCAAAAATTGGTATTAGAGCTAAAGGTTCTCTTAATAGAAGTTTAAAAACTTGAGAAAAGATCAGACGCAATGGAAATATACATACTGGAGAAAGCCATTGAAAATGAAAAGATAGATCTACAAGTGGCCATGGATCAAATTAGAAAACTTAAGGAGCGACTCTATCATTCCCTGAAAAGAAGAAAATATTTAGCAGTACAAATGAATGATAAAAGTTACATAGAAGAAATAATTGAGGACTTATGCAAAGAAAGAAGTTCCGAAGAAGCTAATGCAACCATTAAAGACCTACTTGAAAATAATCTCAATTTACATGAAGAAGTCATAAATTTGAAGAGAGAACAAAAAATTCATTTAGTAAGAATATGTGAAGTCATGGAACAAAAGAGCCAAGCAAAAAATGACAAAGAAATGGCACAAGAAGATAAAATATTTCTAAGTACAAGATTAGAGGAAAAAGAAAATGAAATCCATCATTTGTCACTTCAGCAAGCAGATATGATAAATAAACTCAATAATACAAACCAAGAAGTTATCAATCCAAGGACAGAAAATGAAGGATTGCAGAATGATCTCAATACTAAAAAGAAAACGAATGAGAGTATGATGAATTCACAGGTAAGCATGGATTAGTTGACAGAGAAAACTCATTTCAGACATCATGGACAGACTGGATTAGGTTATACTAAGCAAGGTGAATCCTCACAGCAAGGAGATGAAAAGAATAAGAAACCTACTTGTAATCATTGTGGTAAGTTAGGGCATACGTCAAATAAGTGTTGGAGCAATGGAAATTAAAATTTTAATGGTAAATGCTATAGATGCAAAAAACATGGACATAGGGCAAGTGAATGCACTAAGAAACCTTAGTTTGAAGAAAAATGTTTCAATTGTAACAAACAAGGTCACAAGTATTCCGAGTGCAGAACTAAGAAATAGAACCCTGTTGAAGAACTAGCTAAAGCAATTTTTGGTTGGGATTACAACACATGGAGAAGATGTTGTCATTATGGTGAATATGGGCATATTGGTACAAATTGTGCAAAGACTCACCTCAGAAAAAGGAATCCTACTAAGAGATGTTATGTGTGTAAAAAAGTCGGTCATCTAAGTAAGAATTGCATGAACAAAGAAAAAGTGGATACTAGTTTTGAGAAAGGAAAAGCTAAAATTTATGAAATCATAACTCAGATGATTTAGCAGTGGGTAAGTGTAAAGTACTGAAATGTAAAGTACTAAAAATATAAAAACTGAAATGTAATAAACTAAAATGGTATATATATGGTGTGATGTATGTGTGTGGGGGTGTGGAAAGATAAGATTTCCCTCTTAACCCTAAATTCATAAAGGGAAGATCCAAATTGATTAACCCTGAAGAAAGGATCAATGCATAAATGAATCAACCTATTAATAATAAGGATAAAGAGAAAAACCCTAGGTTTCATCCTATAGAAAAGAATGTGTAATAGATATAGAAAGATTAAAACCTTAATTGAAATGAAAAATTTACCTTGGAATGTAGCAAATCTATAAAATACTATTTTTGGGTGTCTGTACTTAGTTTCTGGAAGTTCTGCAACCGGATCGAGCACAGAAACATAGAGATGGAGAAAACCCAGAAATCTTTTCTAGATATGGCTCAGGTCGATTTTGACCCAAAACATAAAGTTGATCTTGACCAAGAACATAATGTCGATCCTTACCCAGAATAGAAAGTTGGCCTTGACCTGCACAGTCTGACAAAAAATCTATTTTCAGATCCTGAATGTCTGTCAAAAAGGGTATCCGGATCTGCACTTGAATCTGCTGTCGTGAACCTGTATCTGCAATAAAAATGGTTTTTTTTGTTGGGTGAGGGGTTTGCCTTAGTCAAACCCTGATTTTGGAATTAAAATTGAAATAGAGAATGCTAGAAAGTAGTAGAAGTAGATCTAATAATGAAGCTATGATACTCAATAGATATGCAATTGTATTTCAAGTATAAATAAAGTATGTTAATATGAAAGCTTGGACTCAATATTAGAAACCATAAATGTAAATCAAAACCTCCATGTTTGTATGCTTGAAATCCACCTTGAAGGAAGAATGAATGAATCTTGAGGATGCACAAAGGATCTTGAAAGAAGATCACATCACCATGATGGATAGATCTAGGGTTTGAATGATGAATCTTGAATGTTTGAACCAAATCCTTCAATGGATTGAATGCTTGGATCCTTGATCTTCAATGGAGAACTTGAAATGCTTAGGAAGAAGAATTTACAACCTTAGTTGAACACTTGGAAGCTTGAAATTGTGTAAGAGTTATATGTAGATGTTGATGCATGTCCTTGATATCCTTCATGTTTTAAATGAGAAGATAAATGCTTCCTTATATACAAGTCTAGGGCACAATCTTCTAGAGAAGCCTGCATAGGAGAATTAAATTTCAATTGGACCTATACCCCCAGAAGTGGAATTTATTAAATATAATTTAAGGGTCGTCACTTCAGAACCCAAAACAACCAACCCAGAAGTGGGTAAATGAACTTTTGGATGTCCCCCGACAACCGACCAACTTTCCAATTTTAAAGGGGGAACTGGGTCGAGGTTGAGGTCAAACCTTACCTAGGTCAGGGTCCAGGTCGACCCTAATCTAGGTGAAATTCAAGGTTGACCTTGACCCAAGGAGTCAGAACCCCTGGAAAATGTGTCAGGTGGGATAAACAGTGTCCGGAGAGGCCCAATCAGGGTCCTAAACATGCACAGAAGATGTAGAAGGGGAAGAAATGAAAGGAAAACATGATGATGACCTAAAAAACCCCCCTAAGGAGGGCTAAACTTTCTTAACATGGAAGTGCTTCCATTTTAAGATGATACATAAAGCCCCCACTTTAGCGGGAGTATGGAAATTGAACATACTCGTGGTAAAGTTAAAAGAAAGACTTTGGTAGATTGCAACGAGGTAGAAAATCACTTAGTTAAGGACATGAGCCCCCAAGCCAAGGATTCTAACTCAACATACACGCACAAGGGTACAAAAACAAAGAGTAAACAAAGATAAAGCCAAAAGACACCAAAAAGAGGGGTTAGTAAAAAAACAAACCCAAATCAACTAGCAAAGGAAACCTTACTAAGAAAATGCTTCCTATACTAATATCATATTTGGAAAGCTATCATAAAAGCATAAATGACTATATAAGAAGGACAAGAGAAACACTATAAATAACATATCTTCATGATCTAATCCTACTAGCATGAAAGCAAAAGAGAGAAAAGAGAGAGAGTGATTACCTCGCCTAGTAAGATGCCCACCTTACCATGAATCACCAAGGAGGGAGAGCCCAATAGGTTCACCCATAAATTATGCTTTGTAGTTGTAATGTGTCTTCTGACGGGTTTTGGAATACCCATAGATCCACATTCTTGTATCACTATGGAATATAAAATGCGTGTCTATTTAGGATTTAGCAACTTATGTGCATTGTGTTCCAAGGATTTAGCATATTTGAATTTGAAAATGTGCATATCTTCAGGATTTAGCAACTTATGTGCATTACCTTCCGAGGATTTAGCAAAAATAAAAGTAAAAATGTGTGTCTCTTCAGGGTTTAGCAACTTATGTGTGTTACCTTCCAAGGATTTAGCATGTTGTAAAATGTAAACTATAGTATAAGAGAGACCCTATATATTCCCCCTCCTCATCGTGGCTACCTAATAAACAAGATAAGGAAGAGAAAGGAGGATAACTACTTCACAAAATAAGGATATATCCTATTAGCAACAATGTGCACTATATTCTTAGTGAAGAGTATTGACCCTTACATATAAGAGCATAGATAATTGTGAAAAGGATATGTCACTTATGGAAAAGGATCCTTGAAGAGGAATAGATCTTATCAACAAGACCCCACCGTAGAGGAGTGCTTAGGATAAAATATCATCTTTCAAAGAAAAGGAAAGAGGGACCAAAGATTCCATCATCAAGCCCCCTGCGATCAAGACGAAGAAGAATCTTGGAATGAAGGAAACAAACTCTAACCCAAAGCAAGGGAAAGAGTTTATAAAGAACATAATTTGCAAAATAAAGAATAGGTGATGACCTAGGAAAATCACCTCTCATATAAGAGGGTATCCATAGCCAAAAATAAGTCTTTATACGGAAATAATATTGCAAAATAAACAAATGCCACTAACCTAAGGAAAATAGATCCTTAGACAAAGAGAAAGTAGGAAAACCTCGCCCCCCAAGGATGAAAGCAAGGGATAGACCAATCAGATCAAGATATGTTGTAACAAATAGATATCTTTTCCAAAGAAATGTCTTAGAAAAGATATCATGAATACTAGAAGAGAGTTATGGATGATTATAAGCAAAGGAATGAATGTATCATATCATAATACAAAACCATAGAGATAGAATATAGAAAGAATACCAATTAAACTCAAAATAAGATACATGCTTAGAGCATAATAGATCCTAGAAAAATGGAAGAAGCACCTCTTTCCCCCCCAGTGAAGAGACAAGAGGGAAAAAGATCTATATTAGAGAAGAACGAGGGGTATTCCCCGTATGAAAATTATGAATAAATTGTAATACCGCATGTGAGTGAGATATAATTCCTAAAGCAGCTCTTTCTCTAACATACATCTTGAAATGCACACAATCAACAAGTAAATGTGTATTACTATAATGAAAAGGACATTTGTACTTAGAGAGAGCATCTTTTGGCATAGGTTTAAATATTTCTTTCTTAGAATTCATTAACTGAACATATACCTTCTTAGTCACATCTTGAGGGGTATCATGGTAATCTAAGGAAGGTGTTGGAAGAAGAATATGAAGAGGAGGGCGATGATCAACATCAACCAACTTAATTTGGGGTAGCGAAAAGCCTAGAACATGCCTATCTTGTTTAATGGATAGAGGAATCAGATTCTTAAGACCTTGTTCATTAAAACCAAGCCCTAATCCCTTATAACCTTGTTTAGTTGCAATAGTGTATCATATAGTGTACCTATCTTGTAAAGATTCTAGAGGAGGTTATTGTTCACAATGATCATGCAAAAATGTTGTGTAAGGTGGAATGATAGGTTTAGAAGGATTTTCTTTGTTCTTCCCTTTAATATCATCATGGGTCGGATAAGAAGGGGAAGTTAAATCAAAGAATTCTTGCACATTTGCATCATGAACCATAGTTTGAGCCCCATCATAAGTGTGGGAAGAACTAGGGATATAAGGTGGAGGAATAGGAGTGGGAATATTAGGAATTGGATTAGGAAGGATAGGATTAGGATTAGGAAGATTAGGAAATGGGGTATCATCTACAAAATTCTTCACAGAATCCAAAAGAGCAATAAGTCCAGTATACAAATTCTTAATGAAAATTTTGAAAGTAGGAAGACTAGTATTAGTTAATCTCAATATAGCATAAGCAAGGGAAACATGAAGAGTAAAAAACATAATGAAATGGA
>MU226463.1:1918359-1933864 GCA_018584345.1 Thuja plicata
TAAAATGGTATATATGGTGTGATGTATGTGTGTGGGGTGTGGGAAGATAATATTCCCCTCTTAACCCTAAATTAATAAAGGGAAGATCCAAATTGATTAACACCAAAGAAAGGATCAATGTATAAATGAATCAAACTATTAAGAATAAGGAGAAAGAGCGAAACCCTAGGTTTCGTCCAATAAAAAAATAATGTGTAATAAATCTAGAAAGATTAAAACCTTAATTGAAATGAAACATTTACCTTCGAATGTAGCAGATCTAGAAAGCCTATTTTTGGGTGTCTATACTGAGTTTCTGGAAGTTCTGCAACTGGATTAGGCACAGAAACACAGAGACGAAGAAAAGCCAAAAATATTTTCTAGATCTGGCTCAGGTCAATTTTGACCCAAAACATAAAGTCAATCTTGACCTAGAATAGAATGTCGACCTTGACCTAGAACAGAAAGTCGATCCTGACCCAGAACAAAAAGTTGACCTTGACCTGCACAGTCCGACTAAAAATCTATTTTCAGATCCCAAAAGTCTGTCGAAAAGGGTATCTGGATCTGCAGTTGAATCTATTGTCCCGAACCTGTATCTACAAGAAAATGGTTTTGTTCATTGTGGGCGGGGTTTTCCTTAGTCAAACCCCAATTTTGGAATTAACCTTGAAATCAATAATTGAATTAGAGAATGCTGGCAAGTAGTAGAAGTAGATCTAATAATGAAGCTATGATACTCAATAGATATGCAATTGTATTTCAAATGTAAATAAAGTATGTTAATATGAAAGCTTCTACTCATTGTTAGAAACCATAAATGTAAATTAAAACCTCCATGTTTGTATGCTTAAAATCCACCTTAAAGGAATAATGAATGAATCTTATGGATGCACAAAGGATCTTGAAAGAAGATCACACCACCATGATGGATATATCTAGGGTTTGAATGATGAATCTTGAATGTTTAAACCAAATCCTTTCAATGGCTTGAATTCTTGGATCCTTGATCTTCAATGGAGAACTTGAAATGCTTAGGAAGAAGACTTGACAACCTTATTTGAACACTTGAAAGCTTGAAATCATGTAATAGTTATATGTAGATGTTCATGCATGTCCTTGATATCCTTCATTTTTTAAATGAGAGGAGAAATGCTTGCTTATATACAAGTCTAGGGCACAATCTTCTAGAGAAGCCTACATAGGAGAATTAAATTCCAATTAGACATATACGCCTAGAAGTGGACCTACATTAAATATAATTTAAGGGTCATCACTTCGGAACCCAAAATAGTTGACCCAGAAGAGGGAAAATGAACTTTTGGATGTCCCCCGACAGCCAACCAACTTTCCAATTTTAAAGGGGGACCTAGGTCGAGGTCGAGGTCAAACCTGACTTTGGTAAGGGTTTAGGTCAACCCTGACCTAGGTCAAGGTTGAGGTTGACCCTGACCTAGGTCAAGGTTGAGGTCGACCCACCTTCACCTAGGGAGTTAGGACCCTTGGAAAATGTGGCAGGTAGGATAAACAGTGTTCGGAGAGGCCCAATCAGGGTCCTAAATAGGCATAGAAGATGTAGAAGGGGAAGAAATGAAAGGACAACATGATGATGGCCTAAAAAACTCCCCTAAGGAGGGCTAAACATTCTTAACATGGAAGTGCTTCCATTTTAAGATGATACATTAAGGAAATCTCCTGAGAATTTAGATCAAAATAACGAAGGGTCGAATGACACCCTAAATAATGAGTTGGGTGGATCTACCATCTCAAAATAAATATGCAAGGAGACAATTGGAAATGTGCATACAAGCCATCATAGATCAGTTCTAGGTATGCTAGCAATTCCAAATCAACATATTGATGCACTAGGACACACTATGGTTCTAACCGAGTCAGGATCTTAGTTACAACTGAGTGACTGGCTTAACCGAGTTAAGTCGGGTTGTATGGTTCCGAAGATGCAAGTTTAGTTTTCACCGAGCTTTTGAGTAAGTCTGGGAGAACTACCCGAGCTATCACAACTACCATGTACGGAGCATTTAATAAAAATCTATGTTGAAACTTCTCATAAATGGTGAAATAAAGGGGTTATTGTTTATAGCTTACAAAGTGATTAAGAGCTTACATTGATCTCAGAGTGAATTTGTGTTTGAAAGATTTAGTTACAGCAAAGTTTTATCAATCTTTTGAGAGTTATGGCATCTACATCCAACAACAATATTAAGAAAGGATCCGAGATGTTGGTGAGGAATGTTGTCTGCAAAACTCCAAAGTCTAAGCTTCATCCAATGATTCCAGAGGAGACATATCTGATGGGAGCTCATTCCCAAATTCCTCTAAAGGTACTATTTATCAACAACATCTGAGCCTTCTATGATTGCACCATTCAAGATCTAGGTACATTGGAAATGAATAAAGCATATGAGAAACTTTTTGAAGTTGGGAATCTAAATCCAAAACATAAGCACCTCAAAGTCAAGGGTTTGACTCATATCATACATATGCCACAAAACTTTTAGATAAATTGGATTAGGTTTGTTCTGAGTCATGTTCACGACATGCATCTATGGTTGGATCAACCAGTGAAGATCACAAAGACAATGGTACACCGTGTTACAAGGTATCCTATGCTTGACAAACCAAAAGCTACCAAAACCCTACCCCAGGATGACCTAGCCAAGAAGACTCTCGTCGAGTGGGATAGAAGAGGCATGAGGTTAAATGGAGTTACAGACATGGAATTGAAGTTGTGTATTCATGTAATTGCACACAAAATCTATAGTTCTAGCTGACCAAACAATGTACCATGTGAAGTTGTGGACTTGGCATACAAAGTGGTCAAAAACAATCTTTCATTCGACCTTGTCGAGTTGCAGGTCATCCAATTGAGAAAGAACATGGAAACCATCCGGGCATCAAAGACCAATCCATGTAAGTTTGGTTAAATTTTGGTCTGCATATTCTTTTATGTTCAAAATTTTTCCCTTCCAAAGGCACAGTTGTTTGGAAGAAGGACAGACCCATAGTCGATCAGATAAATGAATTCATAGTAGAATTGGGAGATAATTTTGAGAGCATCATGGATGAATACTTTGAGGATTTCAAACAAAAGATTCAGAATAGATACAAAATTCCTAAAAAATTGGTAGAGGACTATAAAGATTATATTTTCTTCCTAGTTGACTGTGACAAAGTATACATTCAAGCAGTCAAGCCTAGGGTTGCATGTGTGAAACCTCTTGCATATGAGGTTAACAATGATGAGACAAAAGACATCATTAAGGCTCTTGTGAATGATATTGTTGATCCCAAAGCACCATATTTTGGTACTTATGAATAAGTAAAGGGCAGAATATCCTTAGAAATTGAAATTCCTAAGATCTTGAAGAGTGGAAAGGAGAGGTTAGAGAAGTTTGAAAAGAAGTATTGAAAGTCTTCAGACTCTCCTCCTGCTATCACTAAAAGTAAAGGGGATGAAATTAAGATAGAAGAAGATGAACCTAAGAAGGAAGAGGAAGAGATAGAATCAGAGCCTCCTAAGAAGAAGAAGAGGATAGCCCCCAAGAAAAAGATCTCTACCCCTTTCATCACTACAAGAAGATCCAGAAGGAAACTTATATTGCCTAAGGAAGATGAAGAAGAAGACACAGTTATATTCAAGAAACCCCCACCTACCTTTGAGAAAAAAATTGAAGAATTGAAAGGAGATAGTGGTACAAGATCTCTCAAATCATTGAAGTATGCTACCAGAACCAAAGATGAGCAGAAAATGATTAAGGATGCATTAGTTGAGAAAATGGCAAGGTGGATGTATGATCCATCCGAGTTGAGAAGCCATATGACTGAAGACCTTCTCAAGAAAATCACAATTCATTGGCACAATGCAATATATATTGAAAAGGACATTAGAATGCAAACCTTGAAGAAAGTCATGCCTACTATGACTAGTAAATAGGAAAAATATGCAATGACTAAGTATGAGAATAATCATACTCCAAGACTTAGGACCTTTCAAATCTTGAGCAAGAAAATAGAGGATGTTGTGCAAGATGCAACAAAGATATGGAAGACAACTTTGAAATCAAGGAAGAAGATAAGGCAAAGTAACCGAATACAGACCCTACTATACAGGATAAAGATGAAGAACTACCTAAAGTTCATACCATTGAGGAATCTAATGCTGAACAGATAGCAGTAGAGGTGATGGCATCCCTGCCTCAATCACCTTTTCAGAATGTGTTATATCCGATCAAGGAAAAGACTATAGAATCTACATCAAGTCAAATAGGAACTAAGCATCAGGTTCTACCTACTACTAGGCCAAGCCAAACTGAGTCACAGAAGGTTACTGTGACTGTCTCTATAGTTGATACAGATTCTACAGTTGGTGCAAAGAATGTAAATGACCTACTTCAACTGAATATTGAGGAGAACACTGAGGATGGAAAGGATAAGGATGATGATGGGAAATAAAAAGAAATCATTCCTTCATATCATACCAAGGTCAAAGGTAAATAAGTAATCACTGATGAAATTGATCTTGAGGAAGATATTGTAATTCCAAATTGGGATCTTTCCAATTTGACAGCCAAGCAGATGGATATACGTGGTGAGCTTTGGAAGAAAAGAGCAAGACAATAGTAGCTCCAAGCTAAGAAGAAAAGGAATAGAATAGTGGAAGATATCAAAGGCATATTCCTTGATTCTCTAGAAATTGAATTTAATGAGAATGATTCTATTATGGACCAACTTGTTGACATAGTTCAAAAGTTTATTATAGATCTAAATGGTCAAGAGAAACTACTGCAAAAGGTAGAAAGGAAGTTTGAGAATAAGGTTCTAGAGAATGTTGTAGGTAAAATTGCAATAGATCAAGTGAAGCTAAACACTCTCATTAGTTCTCTTGAAACCACTGTAAATAATGTTGTTTCATTATTTGTAAAGTTGAGTGATACTTCCAACTTTACCATGGAAATCAAGACCAAGCTAATAAAGATAGATACAGATTTGAAGGCAAGTGCAAACCAGTTGGCACTTGATCCAATTTCAAGTTCAGCACATTTTGTGAAGATCAAGTATTTGATAGATTACAAAGGTTAACTGATAAAAAGCATACAAAAGTTTTAGAGGTACTGATTCACCCCTCCCCTCTCAGTACACACTTCCCATTAATACCAATGATTGGTATCAGAGCTAAGTATCTTCTTGGAAAGCTTAAAGGCTTAAGAGAAAAGATCATACAATGGAGAAGTACATACTTGATAAAAATATTGAGAATAAAAAGCTTGAAATTTAGATGTTCTTTGGACAGTATAAAGAAGCTAGAATCAACATGAGACAGCTGCTAGATGAAAGAAAGAATATGACATCTCGATGTAATGAGACAGATTATCATGAGGAAGAGATACCGAATTTCTTTGAGTCATCAGGATCAACTACAAGCAAAGCATCAGATACATCAGAAGAAATCATCACAAGCCTAACTGAAATCAATCTACATTTGGTTGGACAAGTCAAATCTCTGCAAATATGTCAAGAGACATAGATGGTAAGGATGATTGATGTCACGAACAATGCTAGACAAACTGAGAAAGAAAGAACACTAGAAATTGATGATAGAAGAAAGATCACAGAAAAGCTACAAGAAAAAGAGTCTGAAATACAAAGACTTATAGAGCATCACCATGAGATTACAAATCAGATTATTCTTATGAGTCAAGAGGCAAACAGACTAAATGTTGAACTCATTGAAAGAATAGAAGCTATCAGTGAACTGAGGGATGAGAATGAAAAGTTGAAACATGAAATAAGAATTCAGAAACAACATAATGAAATTATCAAGAAAGATGAAGAAAGCAATAAAAGAATGGATGATTTTCTTGAAGGACAACGAAGAGTCAACAAGAATACCGGTCTAGGTTTTACCGAGAATGGAGAATCAGCAAATCAAGCTGATCCAAAAATTGTCTACACAAATTCATGACCAAGAAAGCTTACATGCAATCACTGTGGAAAGCAAGGCTATACATCAAATTTATGTAGAGGCAAAATAAAAGGTATTCCTGAATCTACATCTTCATTCATAGGATTATGTTATAAATATGACAAGAAAGGACATAAAGCATATGAATGTAAGTTTGAGATGAAACAACCAAAGAAGGAAACCTAGATGGAAAAATACTGTCCTACATGCAAAATGAATAGGCACACAACTCTTGAATGTTGGAAAAAGAAAAGGCAAGCATCAAAGCCTAAAGGTCAAGAAACTCCCTATCAACTGAAGAGAGTCGGTAATCAGTATGTATGGGACTAAAATACTTGGAAAAACTGTACAAAACGTGGAATATATGGTCACATTGCTGCAAAATATATGAGATAGTGGACTAGAAAGTATAGAGGCTGGACTAACCCCAGAATGGCATGTTTACACTGTCATAAAGTTGGTCATCTCAAGAAAGACTATAGAGACAGAATGACAGAGACAAGCACATATCCCAATGGAAAAACCATTGAAGATATCCAGAGAGATAGAGACAAAATATGGAGAAAAGCTTCAAGCAATGATGAAGCTGGCCTGAGCAATGCAAATGGTGATACCCCATCCAATGGATCTGGTGACATCACCACCCCCACCTAAGTAGAACAAGTATGGAACTGCATTTCCCATGTTATCATTTTACATCAGTTCCATAGTATATTGATATAAATGCCAAATTAGCATAAAGGAAGATGTATCATGGTATTACTTGTTAAAATTTGTGATAACTATGCTTTCGGGCATATAGACAGAAACCTGTCGGTATAAACTCAAAACTGAGACTGCCTACACTTACCGAGAAGCGTCAGTTAAAAGAAAAAATGCTAAGTATAAACCAAGCCTGGTCGGTAAACAAGCAAATGAACAAGTTGTCAGTGATACTGAAACCTGTCGGTAAAAGCAAGTGAGTTAGCGACTGCTCTGAAACATTATAAGTATCCCTGAAGGAAGTAAAGTCTTCACCGATGAACTCAGTCTTCATACACCGAGGAGTTGGTAAGCATTTATGGTACACATTTTAGGGCAACACCTATAAATAGGGAAATGGAACGACTCATTTTTTACGACACCCAGAGCAGAGCGACCAAGGCGATTTTCAAGCAGAAAGAAACTAAGTAATAGAGCGACCATGAATCAACCACCAAGCACTCCAAAGCAGTTCAGGAATCTTTGCAAACACAAACAGTAAGTTCTACAAGACCGACAACTCTATTTTTATGCATTACGCAGGAAGCCCTAAATTTCTAAGAATGGCCTCGACATCAAGAACCTTGAAATCCAAGAACGCAAAGAAAGATGAGTTCAAACTCATTAATAATTTGGCATGTGAGGAACCTAACTACAAGATCCATCCTGAGGTTGCCTCACAACTCGATGATGCTGGTGCATTTTCATGCATTCCAGCTAGGGTTTTACTTGTGGAAGATGTTCAATTGTTCATACACTGCAAGCTTGCAGAGATAGGAACATCAGAGGTTGAAAAATTCTATAAGAAGTTATGTAACAATGATGGAACACTTAAGGATGAACACAAGCATATTGAAGTGAAAGGGCTCACCAATGCCCTAATATTTTTGCTGGTTTTCAAAACTGAATGGATTCAGTTAGTGCTAAGCTGAATGCATAACAACAAGCTATGGCTTGATGAATCGAAGGTAATAACCCAAGATGTCATTCATGCGGTCACCAGTTACCCCATTACCGATAAAGTAAAGGCAATAAAGCATCCACCAAAGGCCAAGACCGAGAAAATGACAGTAGCCAAATGGGATGGCAGAGGACTAAAAGTTACAACAATAACCGATGATGAGATCAAGTTTGGTGCAAGTATTCTGGGCTATAAATTCTTCCAGGCAAGCAGATTGAATAGTATAGCATCAGGTGCAGTGGACACAACGTTCAAAATTGTTAAGAAGGGAACACAATTAGACTTATCTGAACTATTCCTGAATAAGTTGAAGGACAACTTAAAGACTACCAGGAATGCAAAGTCAAACACTTGTAAGTTTGGCTTACTGATAATGTGTATCTTCTTTTATTTTCAAGAAACATTCCCATCAGTTGGAGATGTTAAATGGGACAGCACCAAACCAGTCACCATGAAAATCAGTGAGCACATAGCTACACTGGGAGATAACTTCGAGACAGTCATAGATGAATACTTCAATGTATTCAAATACCAAATGCAAAAGAGGGTAAGAATTCCTGAGAAAATCATTGAAAAATATAAGGATGAGATATGCTTCATGGTTGATACGGATAGTACATACATTAAGCATGTTGTACCAAGAACAACATGGCTGCAACCATTAGAATATGAGATCAACATTGATCTTGCAACTAAGGCAATTGATGCCTTGGTTAATGAACCAGTGGACAAGAAACAACTAAAATTTGGAACATATGAAGAGGCCAAGACAAGAATAAATTTTTTCCTAGTTGTGAAGAAAATTGTTAGGAAGAAAGAAAAAATGGTAAAGAATCTGAAAAAGACACTATTAGCAACCGAGGAAGAAGCTGAACAGGATGAAGAAGTTGAAAAGGAGGAAGAAACCAAAGAATAGTTATCTGTCGGTAAAGATAAAGGAAAAGATGAATCCAAGGAAACAAAGTCAGATTCACCACCTCCTCCACTGACTAAAAAGCCAAGGAGAACAACTGCTTCTAGGACTAGAAGCCAAACATCAAAAGATTCTACTCCTTCACCTCTAAAAAAAGGAAAGGTTGGGACTTATAAGAGGAAAGCTCCCGCACTGAACAGAGGGAAAAATGAGAAAGGAAGGAAATTCATAAGAACCCGAGAGGATATAGAAGACACCAAGCAAGATGAAGTTGTAGAAGCAGAAAGTGTCAAGGTAACACCTTCCGAATCTATTGATGACATATGCAAATCTATAGCAAACTTTGGATCTATATCAGATTCAAAGATCAGAAGATGGTTGAAGTTAGACCCAGAAGATCAGAATAAAGTAGAGGATGCCATCATAGCCAAAATGTACAAATTTAAATATGTACCAATTTAGTTTGAAGGTAGTTATGTACCAATGGAACTCTTGGATAGACTATATGCCCGTTGGACATTTGCATTAGAGAGAGAGAGAGAGAGAGAGAGAGAGAGAGAGAGAGAGAGAGAGAGAGAGAGAACTTGTTTCTCTTATGCCACCTGAATCAAAGAAGGTAGAAATTGATGAAATGATAGAGAAGTACAAAAAGGAGATCTCACCGAAGCTTAGAGCATACAAATTTATTGAAGGAAAACTTATAGAGCTTGAGCAGGACAACCACAAGAAATGGTGCAAAATTATGAAAAGACCTACAAAGGAGGACAACCTCGACAAAGACCTTCAATAACAAGATGTTGACAAGGAAACTCAAGATGACACATCCACTGAGTTAGATAAATAAGAAGATGATACAACATGAAACAAGAATGCAGATGTTGCAGATGAATCCTGGCCAGATAACACAAATGACAACATTGTGGACACAAATATCATTGATATCACAGATGACCTAGCAGAGGAAGTGAATAAGGATGAAGATGTCACTGTTGCAAAGGATAAAACCGATGAGCAGGACACAATAATTGATACTGCACAAGTGAATATTCTAGGCAATATGCCAATATTGATACAAGCTATCAATATCCTGCAAGAATCAAGCAAGTCACCTGAGAAGGATACTCCAAAGGATGCAGGGGAAGAAGCAAACAAGGATAACACCGATGGTCAGAAAGATATCGGAGATACTCAAGATGTAACCGACACTGATAATGTTACAAGAGGAGATAAAGAAAAGGATGTAGATTCACAAGACAATATTGCAGAAATCAAGACTGATGAAGCTAAGGACACCAATGACATAGACAAACCTAAATATGGTACTCCTAAGGAAACTGAGAAGCATGCTACCGATGATGTTAAGGTGAATGTGGAGATCTCTGTAGACAGTCGACAAGTTGAAACCAATGCCAAGGAGCAGAAAGAAGCACAATAGGTCACTTGATCGAGCACAATAGAGAAGGCCGAGAAATTGGCAATGGTTTTACATTCTACTGAGTCACAGAAGAAGAATAATAAATCAAAGAAGAACAAGTTATAGGTCACCCTAGATGAACTCATTGAAATAACTAAGTGTGACCCATCTACACTTGACTTTGAAGCATTACAGGAATATGGAGAGATATGCCAAAGGAAGACATTGCAAGAGAAGCTGAAGAAATAGCACAGGGACTCCATGGTATTGGAGACAACACGGGACATATTACATTAAATTGTGCCCAATGTTGATATTGATCAATGCAAGCCAATACTTGATCAATTAGCTACCCTCATCGACGCAATCACAACTTAGAACATTGATGCTAAGAAGGCAATAGAGGAGAGAGCTAAGATGAAGTACCAACAAAAGCTCATGGAAAACATTAGCCAAGAAGTGGCGGTAAATAAGGTAAGGCTATCAAATTCCATCACTGAATTAGATCCACTCATATCTGAAGCTATAACCTTGATTCAAACATTGAGAACAATAGACAAGTTCACTAAAGAGAATAGTGAAAACATTGCAAAGCTGGATACCGATCTAGCAAATACTGCACAAAGCTTAACCACTGATGGAGACAATGCAGTCAAACTGCATTATGAGAAGATCATAAATATTAAAAGGTTAAGGCATGAGCTATGGGAGGCAGAAACACACTTTAGGGAAGAAGTAACCGAGCTCCAAGCTCAACTTCTGCCAAACCTTACACTGCTCCAACAACATATCAGTTCAGCAAGGCAACTGATAGCAACCCTAGAGATGTCTGTAGTAGATAGCATCTAAGACATGCACTCCAAGATCACACTCGAGCACATGTCTCTTGAGAACCTCAAAGAACAATGGGAGAAAATTATGGAAGACATGAAGTCTTCATACTCAGACATTCTTGATAAGCTCTAAAGGTAAAGACCTTTGCCCTTAATATAAAAAAGTGGGAAAATGATATGAGTACAAAATACAAAAAAAATGTATTCATTCATTCATTTAGATGGGCAAATGGTAGATATGTATGTGTATATTAATATGGAACAAATGGTATGTATAAGGAAAGACATCATATGTACAGTTATACCGACATATACAAAGGGGGAGTCATTAAATGACTAAGGATTATATATGTTGTATATACTTAACAGTTTGTTAGTAATTTGCACATATCATTTTTTGATACTAATGTCAAAGGGGGAGATTGATGACATTAATTTTACATTAGTATGCAAACAAAACTTTCGGTAAGCATACACTGAAAGACAAGATTGAGAAAACTGAAGATCAGATACTAAGAGATCACCAAAGATGACAAAGTGCAAAGAGAACCAACGACACAAGTTAGTGTGTAAACCAAAATTGAAAAGACAAAAAGATAAAGTGGAACTCGACAAGGGAACCCGATAGGCAAGATACAGTGCAGACCGACAAGACAGTTATAGAGAAACCAAAAAAAAAAAACTAAAAGATAGTCAATCATGACCGATAAACAGAACCAAAATTCAGTTGTAGCCCACAAAAAGTGGATCTAACTTCCACGTCAGATAAAGCAAGTGTATTCTATTTATAGGGTATCTATTTGTTTTAAATCCATTTCTTTAGGAACAAGTTTGGTACCAACATTTCTTAGGGTCATCCTATCACCTAGTACCTTTTATTTCATGCCAGTTACAACAATATATCAAGTAGATCAAGTAAAATGACCTCAAGTAGTCTTTAACCAATTACCCTTAGTTGAAACTTGCCAAAAACGTAAGGGAAAAGAACTCGTATTTGATCAATCACCTAGGAACAAATCAGAAGTTTGGTTTGATTCCAAGAGTCACCTTACTGAGTTGGGTATACCCTTAGCATCTTCTCACTTGGATATGGATATGAGTTACACAATGACTCGATGAGAGAGGGAAGACATGGATAAACACCTTGATGACATATTTGTAAAACATAGAAATATCATTTCGTTTGGCGGTTCCTCTCATGACAGTCAACCAACTTCACCCCTTATCTCAACTAGATATCTAGATGCACACCAAAGGGATGAGAGAGGTAAGAGGCAAGCCTATCTAGATGAGAAATCACAACATGAAAACCAAGATGAGGAACTTTATGACACTCGAGTAAATGCAGCATACACTAATAATTTGTTTCGACATTCAATACCAAATTCACTGCTCAAAACATCTTCAAGATAAATGAGTGAAAGACTTAAGAGAATTGAGCATGAAAAGAAAGCCTTCCTAGATGAACAAGTTGAAAAGGAAGAACAATTTAGAATTCTAGAGTCGGAGAGACAAACCTTGTTCGAAATAGAAAATAAATCCCTCCGAAAGGACCAAGATAGACTCTTGGCTCAATGAATTAATGACCAATTTAATAACATGCGTGCTAGTGGTAGAAATAACTCTCCCCCACCCACTCCTCCTAAGACTCCATGAAGTGGAAGACGTTCAAGGACACCATCACGATCTCCTAGCCCTAGAGGAAGAAGGGCTTCAAGACATGATCATTATAGGAGACGAACACCTCATAGGAACTCAAAAAAACCTTCACAACATGCTCATCATGGTTCACAATATGGGGGTAGTAGCTCAAGTTTTTATCTCACCTCCCAGGACTTCATGAAAATGCAACAAGAACCACTCTTCCAACAGTATGTGGAGAAATATTTAGAGCAAAACAAAGACAAGTTCGTAGAGAGCTTAATCAACAAGGGTGCTAGAGTCCCCTACAACTTTGATGTGGACAAAAAGATTAGAAGCAAGGTCCATCTCAAGAAGAGGAGATCAAACAACTTAAGAGCATGATGGAAAAGATGTTAGCACCCAAGAATTCATTCTCACTTGATTCAATTTGTCCTAATCCTTTTGACAAAAGTGTTAACTAAAAGACTTCCCTAGAAAGGTTGAGATCCCTTAATATGTCAAGTATGATGGGAATGGAGATCCACATGATCACATGCACCAATTTTATACCACAAGTTTTGAGTTCCATCAAGATGACTTGTACCTCATGAGATTATTCCCAAGGAGTCTTAAGGGTCAAGCGATGGAATGGTTCACCAACATAACTCCTCCTGTCAAGACTTTCAAAGATCTTGTCCACAGATTTGTTCAACACTTTGCATACAACCTTTCAAGATCTATCACCATGTTGGACTTATACAACTTGAAGCAAAATCAAGGGGAATCCTTTGTCACATTCTTGCAAAGGTGGAGACGACAATGCTCTCACTACTCTAGAACCATTCCTAAAAATGAAAAGATTGACATCCTTGTTAGCAACTTGGTTCCCGAAATGCGATATGAAGTTAGGAAGATGGTTTTTGATTCCTTTGACACCATAGATGAAACCATATGTAGGATTAAGGATGTTTTGAAAGAGAAAGGAATTTTGACCAAACATGGAAACAACAACAACAACATTGGTCAAAACAATAATAACTCTAACAAGGAAAAAGGGAATAACTCACACTGGAATAGGAACAAACAAGTGGTCAATGATGGAGTTGTGGAATCCTCCCAACCAAAAGATCAAACTATGATCCACTTGTCTAGTGTTGTTCAAGCCATGAAACTCAATACATCTAATCAACAAGAGAGCAAGTCAAAATACCAAGATAGGCCTAAGAAAGAAAGATGTCAATTTTCAAAACTCGGTGACTCATATGAGGATGTCTTGAAAACACTCATTGCAAACAACCTTGCACATCCTCAAGATCCCGTGAAGCATTATATACCTAATGTTAAGCCACATTGGTGGGATGAGAAAGCCTTTTGCAAGTTTCACAATGGTATTGGACATGACATTGAAAATTGCTAGAAACTCAAGCATATTATTCAAGATCTCATTAAGAATGGAAAAATTAAGATAGATGGATTGAACACCAACGCCGATCACAAGGCATTCAAAGAACCTTTTCCCAAATATGAGAAGGGGGAAACCTCTAAAGCTAAGAATGACAAATCTGAGATCAATTACACTTACACAGATGCGGAGAATACTATCAACATGCTTGATGTTGCAGAAGAAAATGTCAATATGATGAGGGGTAAAGATCCCTATGGTTATGATCTAGACGTGGACTCTCCTCCTATCTTCAATGAAGAACCCATCATGGTGATAAGGGGTTCCAACTCTAGAGTGTCATCGTAAGCCCTTAATGTTGTCACATGAAGTCAAGGTCCCATTGTCATTATAGGACCCAATTCGAGTCAGCCGAGTAAACCTAGGCAAGTTGCATCCAAGAATGTCACCTCAAAATCTATAGTTAATTCAAAGTTGAGCTATAATCTTGTTGATCAATTGAAAAGAACCCTAGCTCAAATTTTGATCTTTGAGCTCTTAGATTTGTCCCTGAGACACAAGCAAGTCCTTGAGGATGCTTTGCGCACGACAAACGTCCCCAACAACTTAGATGTCGATCAATTCCAGAACATGGTTAACCACATTGCTAGCCCTCATTACCTTAACTTTTAGAGGATGATGATAAAGACTTAAGCCACCCACACAATCTCGCTCTTCATATTGAGGTCATGATCCATAAAATCCGTATTAGGTGCATGTTGATAGATGGGGGTGTTGGGCTTAATATTTCTTCTTTTATTCTTTTGAAAGAGTTGGGCTATTTTGAAGAAGTCATAGATACCAGGAAAAGGATCACCATCAAAGCCTATGATGAGGTGAAAAGAAGTTCCAAGGGGTTGGTCATCCTTCCTGTCAGGATTGGCCCTATTGAAAAAGACATTTTATTTCAAATTGTTGATGTTGGCCCCCTTGCGTATAATATCTTACTTGGTAGACTGTGGATTCATGATATGCAAGTGGTGTCATCTACCTATCATCAGTGTGTTAAGTTCCCTTACAATGGAATAGAGATTTGTAATGCTGGGGATAACACTTTATCTGTGAACTCAATTTTAGCAAGAACTCATGTTCCCCTCAATAGAGAAGCAGAATATTTTGATGCAACCTTAGCTAAATGTAAAGACAAGCTCAAGTTAGTAGACCTTGGCATGGGGGGTATCAACTCAACTCCCTCACAAAATTACCAGTTTCACCTCGATCTTATGGAAAACCTTCACAATAAAATAGACCTTCCTCTTCAACTATGTATTTATTTGGCATGTTTGTAGAGTCCTCGGTGCCTATTCAAGATGAGAAAGAAGAGACATTTTTTAGAGACTAGATCTATAGAGAAGAGAAATATATGCACAATGATAACTTCTCTCCCTCTCCTAAGGCTTACGGACAAGGGTATACTTTTTTCAGACAGATGGGCTATCCTTGACATGGCCCTCTTAATCATAAACTAGATGCTAGAGCCAAACCTCTTGATCATGCTCTTTTTGGACGCAAGTCTAAGAAGCCGGTTGGCCTAGGCTTTGCGAATCACAACAAGCACACTACTACTATCCTTGATAAGTTGGATAGTGAAGATGAACCAGAATACATACCTAGTTT
>MU226463.1:1936820-1955827 GCA_018584345.1 Thuja plicata
CCTAGTGGAAGAGCTATATCACCCTATCTATGACTCCCAAGAAAGCCATGTAATTTGTACCCTTGTTGGTCATGAGTCATCCCGTTATGGTGCCATTTACTCATACCTTCATGATGGCATTATACCTGAAACCTTTAACTGATCTGAATGCAAAAACCTTACCCAAAATGCCTCTCGTCATTCCTTATCTTTGGTGATTTGTATAGGAGGGGTCTAGATGGAACACTTCTTAGATGCTTAGAAAAGGAAGAATCCAACCAAGCATTAGTTGACATCCGCAAGGGCATCTGTAGGGACATTCCAATGGTCTTTCCATGGCTTGAAGGTTGCTTAGGGTGGGGTACTATTGGCCTATGATGAAGATTGGCACAATAGTTTTTGCAAAGTCATGCGAAAAGTGTCAAAAACATGGTAACCTGATACATGCTCCAGGCAGGGAGCTCATTCCTTCTATATCTCATTGGCCATTTCAGCGTTGGGCCTTTGATCTTGTTGGGTAGATTCATCCCAACTCATCAAGTGGACACAAGTTTATTATCACTGCTACTGATTAATTCACTAAATGGGTAGAAGTTGTCTCATCCCACTTTATGTTGCCTCGGGCAAGACAGTCTCCATATTCATTCTGAACCATATCATCTATCGATATGGGGTGCCTTCCGAGATTATCACTGACAATGGAGGCTAGTTCAAAAATAAGGACCTAAAACAACTCTACAAGAAATTCAAGATTAAACAACAATGGTCCTCCATTTACACTTCACAAGGAAATGGTCAAGTAGAGGCATCAAACAAAACCATTCTTAAAATCCTACATAGAACAGTCTGTAAGAATGGTAGAGATTGGCACCTATAGATAAATTTAGCTTTGTGGGCCTATAGAATGAGTATTTGTACTCCTACCAGGGCTACTCCTTCTGCCCTTGCATATGGCACTGAAGCAGTGTTACCTTAGGAGGTTAAGATTCCTTCACTTAGATTTTCCCTTAAAGGTCTAGTTACAGATGAAGACTACCGCGCCTTGAGAATTCAAGAGTTAGAACTTCTAGATGAAAAATGTCAAGCATCATTTGACCATATGAGGGTTTATCAAAAGAGCATGTCCAAATCCTTCAACAAAAAGGTTTTCCCTAGAGAATTCCAAGTGGGAGATCTTTTCCTACGTGAAAATCCTAAGAATCAACAACATAGAGATCAAAAGGACAAATTTGAACCTAATTGGCTTGGACCTTACATCTTTACAACAACTTTTGGATCAAGTGCTTATTTACTGTCTACAAAAGAGGGAGAGCAGCTCCCTGATCCTATCAATGTCTTGCACCTGAAGAAGTTCTATCCATGATGCCCATTCTATCTTGGGGCATCCTTTGTACATACTTATTGATCCTAAAAAAACCTAAAAAAACATGATATATTGTCAAAAATTCTAAAAATAAGAAAATGTCCTAAAAAAATGATCATCTTAGTGAAAACCTAGCAATAGGTGTTTTGATGTATCTCCGAAAAAATTTATATATTCCAAAAATACAAAAAATCAAAAAATTCAAAAAAATAGAAAAAGTGCCTTGGTGAAAACTTGGTAACAGGCGCATTGGTAGAAAAAAATTGTAATAAAATCCAAGTGGTGAAAACCTGGAAATGGGTGCTACTTGAGGCATTTGCACCCCTATTTCTCAGCGCATGTCCTTGACACTTAGCCTTTCTCCATCATGCCTTGTCCTTGTTGCCTTGGTTTAGAATTGGCCTTTGTCTTTGTCTAGGGGGCATAACTGTGTTAGCTTTGGTCTCTTGGATGCGTTAGTCTTTAGGACATCTCACAAATGGTGTTTTTCAACACCACCCCCACTGTGTTTTTCAACACAACCCCTGACATCGAGTGTTTTTCAACACTTATCAGTTTGGTCTTACCAAGTTTTGTCATGTCATCTTACCTGCTTGCAAGCATTCGATCCTTATCCTCAGAACTCAGTATCAGTTAACACACTTAAATTTTTAAACACAACACTAAATGCTTGAGCTATATCATGATCTTTTCTTTGTGTGCTGACTATTATTGATTTTCGTTGAGTGTCTGTGTCTAGTAAGTCTCTCCGGGATGCATAGCTAGAGGACTTGGGGCATAGGGCATGTTTTTATTTTCTTTCTGCTTGTGGGTGTGGTCTTGAAACTCTTGAGTCTCTCTTGCTGTTCCCTTGAAACACTTAGGAGATTTGAGGCTTCATCCTTGACTATTTTTGCACAACCGTTCTTCTGGTCATCTTGGCATCTATGCCTTGATGCGAGCGTGGTTTTGCTACATTAAATTGGGTAAGCTAACATTATAGTAATCTTGACCTTTATGTCTTTGATGCTTATGTTAGAATCTTCCCACATTCCACTCCGATATCAATCACATTCATATCTTCATAGTTGCGCTTGACTAGTGATGATTGTGTGATTTTCTGATGTCCGTTAATAATGGCCCAATGATGAAAATAAGTTCCTTAACATTCTCTAATGAATGATGAACACAAAGTTCTATGTTACAGTTTCTCTATTGCAAGTACACCTTTGCATTTTCATGTAGCTTTCGTTGTTAGACTTCATGTTAGTTTGCATTTAAATAGGCTGCATTATGAGTTTGAGAGGGTTTCCTTCATCTTTCATGTGGACTTTTAATCAACTATGGTCAT
This sequence comes from Thuja plicata, assembly GCA_018584345.1. Classification (NCBI taxonomy): domain Eukaryota; kingdom Viridiplantae; phylum Streptophyta; class Pinopsida; order Cupressales; family Cupressaceae; genus Thuja; species Thuja plicata. Next base: position 1,939,493 of record MU226463.1, read on the forward strand.
GTTTTGATCTTCATTTCCTTATCTTCTTTCGTGATCTCAATCAAAATTTTCCATCTTAAATAGTTGATTGATTTTGGGGCATTCTCTTTCTTAAGGCAAATTCTCTTTCTTCTCTCCATTTCTTTCCACCTTTTCCAAAATTTTATCTTTCATTCGCTTTCACCCCACTTCTTTTCTTCTAATTCCACCTTGGGGCATAATCTTTCATGCTTGATGATTTACCTTGGTTTTGTGATCCTTATATCTTTCATCTTACATCAAGAACCTTATCTGTAGTTTGATTTGATCAAATTTATCAATTTTTTGTTTCTCTTCTATCTCATTTCGATTTTGATCACGAGGGGGCAGTACCTATCAAACTTCAATCCTTGATTCAACTTTATCAATCCTATCACTTTCTCCGCTTGGGAAAACCTTTCTTGAGATCCTTATCTTGGACATGTCGATTACCTATTTACAGGGGTGTTGACCTTGTCTTTTTCAATCAGCTTATCTTTGTCCTGATGTGTTCCCATCCGTTGATCACACATCTGGGTTGTTTTGTGATCCCAAATCGATTTCACACTTCAACTGCATTCTTTGACTACATGTGTTCCCATAAAGATCACACATTAATCAAAGATGCGCAAATGTATGCACCCTAAAATGGTCGCGTAGACTATGGCCCCCATTCTTCAATTTATTAAATGACTGAATCAATTTATCAAATTCTTGAAGCAATGCTTTGCAACATTTTTAATTCAAATCAATTTCCTTGATCAAATCGTAATTAATTCAGTTATTTCAATATTTCCTAAGATTTGATCATTTCATCAATAATCTTATTTAATTAAAAGAAAACAATTCCTTTTTATTAAATAAAATAATCTTATTTTATTAAAATCCCTTTTTAATTAAATAATCTTATCTTATTTAATTAAAATCTCTCTTAATCAAATAATATTATCTTCTTTAATTAAAATATCCCTTTTAATTAAATAAAATAATCTTATTTAATTAAAAGAAAATCCCTCTTTTAACTAAATAAAATCCCCACTTAAATCCCTCTTTGTAATGAAAAAATGAAATAAATGAAATAAAACTAAATAAAGTTCCTTTTTCTACACATCTTCCTAAGTTGTGGTCTTTTTGCCGCTTAATCATAGCCTTTGATTTTGCCTTTTGAAAATATGAGCACATGGATCAACCAAGATTTAATCTTCACCATTGCTCATTTCTTTTTACCTCTTAATCTCTACCGTCCATTGCTCTTTAAAATGAAACCTCTCCTTCTCATTTGGATATACACTTTTATGCTATTGTTATGCTGCAGGTTTGGAGAGCGATTTTGGAGGAGAGTTTGAGCATTTGAGCTTGAACCATGCAACTTCTTCTTCTTGTCTGCTTCTCTCATGCATTCATGCCAATCCATTTATAGTAGATTCATGTTAATTTAGATTCATATTTCTTTCATATATTAGCTTGCATATTTCCTTTCATGCATTGTTATCATATATAATAGTTTTCATTTGCATGCATATTTGGTGATCATGGAGACTAGCATTCTTGCTCTTCCTTTTTTAATCTCTCATTTCATAGTGTACTTGCATGGGCATAATTGGGTCTAAACCGAGGGCTTCCATTACAAGCCCGCGCACTCCATGAATAGGGAGCTATGAGTCACCATTTGAGACCTCATTCTTGAGAAATCTTGAATATAATGACTTATGAAGTGTGTCAACATTTTAGCACACACCTATAAAGGAATTTTTTTTTGGTTCCCTTCCACGAGACATTAAAACCTCTACTACTCTAAATGAGATGGGAACTTATTTCAAGAGTGGTAGCTGAATCCTCGCCAGTATTTATGGGCCACAAAAAATGTGGAATACTACAACTAAATGCTCAAGTTAGAAAATAAAGTATCTCAAGAAGAAAGAGAAATGTTTCTCCATGCTTGACAAAATGGCTACATTAGAGTTTGGAAGTTTCTTCCGTTGGGAATTTTGAAACACTAAAACAATTTTTGGAGGTCTTAATACAAGAATGGAGACCTATTCTTGTGAAACTTTGTAGGAAGATGCCTAAATATGGAGAATATTTTAAAAGTTCAAGCTCACTCAGTTAATTTTATTAATGAGTGGTTTATAATAAGAATTTTTTTAGTCATATACTATCAATCTTGGCAAGAGGGTTGGGTCACCATATGAACTTTAAAGTTTGAAGTTATTCTAGAGCGACAGGACAAGAAATTGGTTTGAGTTACTATAACACCGCATTTAGGAACTTGAGAGGGCAACACTAATCTAATCAAAATAATGGTGCATTTTTTTAACAACTACTACATATTATTTAAGCATGGGTATAAAATCTACTTAAACATTAAACTTATTATGAGTTCTACAAGTTACATTATATGAAATAAAAATTAAAGATACATCATCATTTAACATAAATGATCATCAACATGTATGTAAAATTAATTCATAACGTAATCCTATATAGTCCTAAACATTTAGCACCCATAATTCAATATCTTTTAAGACCTATTGACCCCATTTTGATGTTTTTGAGATCTGACTGTCGGTTATGTCCATTTTTTTTCCAGCTCCTTTTTCACATCTCCCAATGAGTCTCCACCCTATCCTAGGCCTTTTTACCTAAGGGTATAGTCAAATTTTGACTGCACCCCAAGGGGTGAGGTCAAAATTTGACTTCACCCCCTGTGGGTTTGTCTTGTTTGGGCTCGGAGCCCGATGTCTAGACCCTTCTTTGTATGCTTTTCCCATTTCTTTTTTGTGTCAGCCTGCCCTCATTTGAATATCAAAATGAGTATAAAAGGATTCTCTATCCCCTCATTTTGCAATATGAGCATAGATATACATACATTGTGCCAAGATTATGCAAGCATAAGCATTCAAGCATTGAAGCATTCAAGTGGTGAAGGCAAGGCATCTATCAAGGTCTCTACGTCTTCTTCGTAGATCCATTCAAGAAAGTCAATCTCCTTCCTTTGATGAAAGATTTCTCTCCCATGATGGCCAAGTAGAGAGATTCTCAAGTGGCGTAGGGAGGTTCATTCCATTCTTCTTCAAGTGGCATAACTGCATTCATGATCTAGAGATGGTGATTATGGATCTCTTATATTGGTGAGGACATCCTTGATCTTCCTACATCTCCATTCCAAGTTCAAATACAAGCATCTTCATGAATTTGGGTGATTTCTACATCCGTTCATGAGGGTTTTACACAAGGTCAATCAAATATTTACCTTCCTTTCCTTTCTAGATTTGTATTTACTTATCATTTTTAAGGTTAATTCCTAAACCAGGGCTTGACCAAGGCAAACCCCTTTCCACAACAATTTCCCTTTTTCTGTGCGCAAGAACAGGTTTTAGGATTTGCAAAACTGGATTCGGGCATTTTTGGGGTTATATCAGAGATTAGAATCAGAAAGTACACAATCATAAACAAAGGGGTGTAGTCAAACTTTGACTTGTACCTAAAAAGTTGACTTTTTCTTGGAGGCGTCAAATTTTCACAGTCGGGAGTTATAGGTGCCAGGGTCCCAGATCCATAACGGTTTCAGTTTGTGACATCAGTGTGACTGGAAATTGCAGTTTTAAGGCATACAACCTCCGATTTCATTTCAAGGTGTAAAAATCCTTCTCCCTTCTTGCATTTTGCTTTCAGATCTGTTATTGCGTCAATCATTTTAGTTACTTTTCAGATTTATACTTGTTCATTAATCAATTGTTCAAATCCATTAAGTCCTTAATAGCGGAAATAGGTCTTATCCTTGTCCCTTTGCATATAGTTTTTGTATTTGCACCATTCATCTTGGGTTGTGCTAATCAAACTTGGATAAAAATAGGTTGGGTTAGTCTATTTCAAAAGTATAGGCCCCCCTACACAAAAACACAACACACAACAATATAAATAGATTTGGTGAGTGATCTCTACCTTAGCATTGATCACCATTTTCCTCTATACATTTTTGGTGAACCTAACACATGATACCCTCTTTTGTTTTGGTATTTAGATCTTCTTTGCATATCTTTTGTATTCACCTCACTATACATTTTAGTGAACCCGACGCATGATACCTTCTTTTGATTCGGTGGTTAGATCTTTATTGCATATCTTTTGTGTTCACCTCACTATACATTTTTGTGAACCTCACGCATGATACCTTCTTTTGATTTGGTGGTTAGATCTTATTTGCATACCTTTTGCGTTCACCTCACTCTACATTTTGGTGAGTCCAATGCATGATACCTTCTTTTGATGTGTTTTTTGGATGCTCCTTTTGTGTAAATCATTTATGCATTTTATATCTAGATCTTAGTTGTATGTGTTTACATCACAATGCTACAATTTATGCATTTGTATATCTCCTTAATAAAACAACACATTAATTCTTTTAATCTTAAAATTGGGTTAGATATACATTACTATTATGTTTTATGTAACATTAGATCTCCTATTTTTAATTACATATGTTTTACATTTCCCTTTCATTTATTTATTGAATGAGCATTTTTACTTTGAGTCCTCCATATAGTATTCCGATCAGGAGAAGTTGTAGACATATGGGTTCCTTTAATCGTGAGCCTTCTTTCTTTTGAAATCTTGGTGAGACCAACATGCATAACCATGAACTTACCCAACCCCTTGAGAAAAATTCTTCCTACTCTTCTCATGATGAAGAGGAATCCTTAAGATTTTATCCCAAGAAAATCCAAAAGCTTTGCACAGACACGGACAAATTTGAACACGATGACATTAATTTTCCATTAGTATGCAAACAACACTTTCGGTAAGCATACACCGAAAGACAGGACTAAGCAAACCGAAGATTAGATACTAAGAGATCATTGAAGATGACAAAGTGCAAAGAGAATCGACAACACAAGTTAGTGTGTAAACCAAAATTGAAAAGATAGAAAGATAAAGCGGAACCAGATAAGGGAACCTGATATGCAAGATACAGTGCAAACCGACAAGATAGTTACAGAGAAACTGACAGAACAAAACTGAAGGACAGTCAAGCATGACCGACAGACAGAATGGAAAGTCATTTGTAGCCCGCAAAAAGTGGATCTGACTTCCACGTCAGATAAAGCAAGTGTATTGTATTTATAGGATATCTATTTGTTTTTAATCAATTTCTTTAGGGACAAGATACATGAATGTAAGTGCTTTAATCAGTCTAACTAATTTAAAATACATAGACTAGGAGATCTATGTATAAGTTGTAAACCTGATCTTAGAGTTAACATTGTTTTTATCAAACCTAGATGAAGTCAATCCATCTATAAATAGATGATGTGAAGAGAGAGGAGAATATGAATGAATTAGACAAGCACATCTATGGATTAGATTGAGCGTTTCAAGAACAGGAACAACAAAAGGTGAATTTGGTTAGCAAGAACCAAGAACAAAGCATACCAAGAATCAGAGGTATTATTCAATCACAATTAAGGTGATAATCTTTTTATGTAAACTAAATTGGATCTGTATCAGCAATAGGATATTGCATTTACCAGGTCAATTTATATTTTTCTATCATTGTAGCAAGTGGAGCAAAGTGTAAAAATCCTTTCAAGGAAGGTGGATTTAATAGTCCAACAAAAATCTCTTAACCGAGTGCACACTCAATAGTGTTGCTAAAGCTCTTAATAGAGTAGACTTTAATAGGTCTCCACCGATACTCCTAACAGGGTAGATCATCAGAAGTGATCAAATTGTAAGCCTTAACCGACCCCTTCCAATATGCAGATAATGAAGATTTTGTGGGTGTCATCCCCACCGTAGTTTTTAGTTCCTCATAAGAGTTTTCTGCGATATCATATCTTCTGTTATGTGTCAATTTACTTTCATGAATGTTTCTATGAATTTTCACATGAATGTTAATATTATGAATTGATATAACTCACATCAAGATAGTATAAATCAGATTGAATGGATATACAATTGATTACAAAGGTTAATTAATAAAAGGGATACAAAAGTTTTAGAGGTACTGATTCACCCCTCCCCTCTCAGTACACACTTCCCATTAATCCCAATGATTGGTATCAGAGCTAAGTCTTTTCTTGGAAAGCTTAAAGGCTTAAGAGAAAAGATCATACAATGGAGAAGTACATACTTGATAAAAATATTGAGAATAAAAAGCTTGAAATTTAGATGTTCTTTGAACAGTATAAAGAAGCTAGAATCAACATGAGATAGTTGCTAGATGAAAGAAAGAATATGGCAGATCGATGTAATGAGACAGATTATCATGAGGAAGAGATACCAAATTTCTTTGAGTCATCAGGATCAACAACAAGCAAAGCATCAGATACATCAGAAGAAAGCATCACAAGCCTAACTGAAATCAATCTGCATCTAGCTGGACAAGTCAAATCTCTGCAAATCGGTCAAGAGACATAGATGGTAAGGATGATTGATGTCATGAACAATGCTAGACAAGCTGAGCAAGAAAGAACACTAGAAATTGATGATAGAAGAAAGATCACATAAAAGCTACAAGAAAAAGAGTCTAAAATACAAAGACTTACAGAGCATCACCATGAGATTACAAATTAGATTATTCTTATGAGTCAAGAGGAAAATAGACTAAATGTTGAACTCATTGAAAGAATAGAAGCTATCAGTGAGCTGAGGGATGAGAATGAAAAGTTGAAACATGAAATAAGAATTCAGCAACAACATAATGAAATTATCAAGAAAGCTGAAGAAAGCAATAAAAGAATGGATGATTTTCTTGAAGGACAACAAAGAGTCAACAACAATACTGGTCTAGGTTTCACCGAGAATAGAGAATCATCAAATCAAGCTGATCCAAAAATTGTCTACACAAATTCAAGACCAAGAAAGCTTACATGCAATCACTATGGAAAGCAAGGCCATACATAAAATGTATACAGAGGCAAAATGAAAGGTATTCCTAAATCTACATCTTCATTCATAGGATTCTGTTATAAATGTGACAAGAAAGGACATAAATCATATGAATGTAAGTTTGAGATGAAACAACCAAAGAAGGAAACCTACATGGACAAATACTGCCCTACATACAAAATGAATGGGCACACAACTCTTGAATGCTGGAAAAAGAAAAGGCAAGCATCGAAGCCTAAAGGTCAAGAAACTCCCTATCAACCGAAGAGAGTCAACAATCAATATGTATGGGACTACAATACTTGGAAAAATTGTACAACATGTGGAAGATATGGTCACATTGCTACAAATTGTATGAGACAGTGGACTAGAAAGTCTAGAGACTGGACTAACCCCAAAATCGCATGTTTACACTATCATAAAGTTGGTCATCTCAAGAAAGACTGTAGAGACCGAATGATAGAGACAAGCACATGTCCCAATAGAAACACCATTGAAGATATCTAGAGATCTAGAGACAAAATATGGAGAAAAGCTTCAAGCAATGCTGAATTTGGACCGAGCAATGCAAATGGTGATACCCCATCCAATAGATCCAGTGACATCACCACCCCCACCTAAGTAGAACAAGTAAGTATGTAACTACATTTCCCATGTTATCATTTCACATCAGTTCCATAGTATGTTGATATAAATGCCAAACTAGCATAAATAAAGATGTATCATGGTATTACTTGTTAAAATTTGTGATAACTATGCTTTCAGGCATATATATCGAAACTCGTCAGTGTACACTCAAAATTGAGATTGCCTACACTTACTGAGAAGCGTTGGTTAAAAGAAAAATTTTAAGTATAAACCGAGCCTAGTCGGTAAACAAGCAAATGAACAAGTTGTCAGTGATACTGAAACTTGTCGGTAAAAGCAAGTGAGTTAGCGACAACTCCAAAACATTATAAGTGTCACCGAAGGAAGTAAAGTCTTCACCGATGAACTCAATCTTCATACACTGAGGATTTGGTAAGCATTTATGGCACACATTTTAGGGTAACACCTATAAATAGGGAAATGGAATGACACATTTTTCATGACACCCAGAGCAAAGCGACCAAAGCAATTTTTGAGCAGAAAGCAACTAAGTAACAGAGCGGCAATGAATCGACCAGCAAGCACTCAAAAGTAATTCAAGAATCTTTGCAAACACAAACAGTAAGTTCTACAAGACCGACAACTCTATTTTTATGCATTATGCAGGAAGCCCTAAATTTCTAAGAATGGCCTCGACATCAAGAACCTTGAAATCCAAGAACGCAAAGAAAGATGAGTTCAAACTCATTAAGAATTCAACGTGTGAGGAACCTAACTACAAGATCCATCCTAAGGTTGCCTCACAACCTGATGATGCTAGTGTATTTTCACACATTCCAGCTAGGGTTTTACTTGTGGAAGATGTTCGATCGTTCATACACTGTAAGATTGAAAAGATAGGAACATTAGAGGTTGAAGAAGCCTATAAGAAGTTGTGTAATGATGTTGGAATAGTTAATGAAAAACACAAGCATATTGAATTGAAAGGGCTCACCAATGCCCTAATGTTTCTAAAGTTTTTCAAAACTGAATGGATTCAGTTAGTGCTAAGCCGAATGCATAATAAAAAGCTATGGCTTGATGAACCAAAGGTAATAAACCAAGACGTCATTCATGTGGTCACAAGTTACCCCATAACCAATAAAGTAAAGGCACTAAAGCATCCACCAAAGGCCAAGACCGAGAAAATGATAGGAGCCAAATGGGATGGCAGAGGAGTTAAAGTTACAACAATAACCGATGATCAGATCAAGTTCGATGCATGTGTTCTGGGCTATAAATTATTCCAGGCAAGTAGATTGAACAACATAGCATCAGGTGCAGTGGACACAACATTCAAAATTGTAAAGAAGGGAACACAATTGGACTTATCTAAACTACTCCTGAATCAGTTGAAGGACAACTTAAAGACTATCAGGAATGCAAAGTCAAACACTTGTAAGTTTGGCTCACTAATAATGTGTATCTTCTTTTATTTTCAAGAAACATTCCCATCAGTTGGACATGTTAAATGGGACAGCACCAAACCGGTCACCATGCAAATCAGTGAGCATGTAGCTACACTGGGAGATAACTATGAGACAATAATAGATGAATACTTCAATGTATTCAAATACCAAATGCAAAAGAGGGTAAGAATCCCCGAGAAACTCATTAAAAAATATAAGGATGAGATATGCTTCATGGTTGATACTGACAATACATACATTAAACCTGTTGTACCGAGAACAACATGGTTGCAACCATTAGAGTATGAGATCAACATTATTCTTGCACTTAAGGAAATTTATGCCTTGGTCAATGAACCATTGGACAAGAAGCAACCAAAATTTGGAACATATGAAGAGGCCAAGACAAGAATAAAATCTGGCCTAGTTGTGAAGAAAATTGTCAGGAAGAAAGACAAAATGGTAAAGAATCTGAAAAAGATACTATCGGCAACCGAGGAAGAAGTTGAACAAGATGAAGAAGTTGAAAAGGAGGAAGAAACTGAAGAACATTTATCTGTCGGTAAAGATAAAGGAAAGGATGAATCCGAGGAAACAAAGTTAGATTCACCACGTCCTCCACCAACTAAAGAGCCAAGGAGAACAATTGCTTCTAGGACTAGAAGCCAAACATCAAAAGATTCTACTCCTTCACCTCTAAAGAAAGGAAAGGTCAGGACTTACAAGAGGAAAGCTCCCGCACTGAAGAGAGGGAAAAACAAGAAAGCAAGGAAATTCATAAGAACCCGAGAGGATATAGAAGACACCGAGCAGGATGAAGCTTTAGAAGAAAAAAGTGTCAAGGTAACACCTCTTGAATCACTTGATGACATATGCAAATCTATAGAAAACTCTGGATCTATATCATATTGAAAGATCAAAAGATGGTTGAAGTTAGACCCAGAAGATCAGAATAAAGTAGAGGATGCCATCATAGCCAAAATGTACAAATTTAAATATGTACCAATTCAGTTTGAAGGAATTTAAGTACCAAGGGAACTCTTGGATTGACTATACTCCCATTGGACATTTGCATTGAAGAATGAAAAAGAGATAAGAGAGAGAGTACTTGTTTCTCTTATGCCACCTGAATCAAAGAAGGTAGAAATTGATGAAATGATGGAGAAGTACAAAAATGAGTTCTCACCGAAGCTGAGAGCATACAAATTTCTTGAAGGAAAACTTATAGAGCTTGAGCAGGACAACCACAAGAAATGGTGCAAAATTATGAATAGACCTACAGAGGAGGACGACCCCGCCAAAGACTTTCAACAACAAGATGTTGACAAGGAAACTCAAGATGACCCAACAGAGGAAGTGAATAAGGATGAAGATGTCACTGTTGCAAAGGATAAAATTGATGAGCAGGACACAATAGTTGATACTGCACAAGTGAATATTCCAGGCAATATGCCAATATTGATACAAGCTATCAATATCCTGCAAGAATCAAGCAAGTCACTTGAGAAGGATACTCCAAAGGATGCAGGGGAAGAAGAAAACAAGGATAACACCGATGGTCAGCAAGACATTAGAGATACTAAATATGTAATTGACACTGATAAGGTTATAGGATGAGATAAAGAAAAGGATGCAAATTCACAAGACAAGAATGCAGAAACCAAGACTGATGAAGCTAAGGACACCAATGACAGAGACAAACCTAAAGATGGTACTCTTGAGGAAACCAACAAGCATGCTACCAATGATGTTAATGTGAATGTGGATATGTCTGCAGACACCCGGAGAGCTGAAACTAATGGCAAGCAATAGAAAGAAGCACAACAGGTCACTTCATCAAGCACAACAGAGAAGGCTGAGAAATTGGCAATGGTTTTACATTCTACTAAGTCACAGAAGAAGAAGAATAAATCAAAGAAGAATAAGTTATAGGTCACCCTGGATGAACTCATTGAAATAACTAAGTGTGACCCATCTACACTTGACTTTGAAGCATTACAGGAATATGGAGAGATATGCAAAAGGAAGGCATTGCGAGAGAAGCTAAAGAAACATCACAGGGACTCCATGGTACTGGAGACAACACGGGACATATTACGTCAAATTGTGCCTTATGTTGATATTGATCAAAACAAGCCAATACTTGATCAATTAGCTACCCTCACCGACGTAATCACAACTCAGAACATTGATGTTGAAAAGGTAATAGAGGAGAGAGCCGAGATGAAGTACCAACAAAAGCTCATAGAAAACATCAGCCAAGAAGTGGCAGTAAATAAGGTAAAGCTATCATAATCCATCATTGAATTAGATCCACTCATATCTGAAGCTATAACCTTGATTCAAACATTGAGAACAATAGACAAGTTCACTAAAGAGAATAGTGAAAACATTGCAAAGCTGGATACCGATCTAGCAAATAGTGCACAAAGCTTAACCACTGATGGAGACAATGCAGTCCAACTGCATTATGAGAAGATCACAAAGATTAAAAGGTTAAGGCAAGAGCTATGGGAGGAAGGAACACACTTTAGGGAAGAATTAACCGAGCTCCAAGCTCAACTTCTGCCAAACCTTACACTGCTCCAACAACATATCAGTTTAGCAAGGCAACTGATAGCAACCCCAAAGATGTCTGGAGAAAACATCATCTATGACATGCACTCCAAGATCACACTCGAGCCCATGGCTCTTGAGAACCTCAAAGAACAATGGGAGAAAATGATGGAAGACATGAAGTCTTCATACTCCCACATTTTTTATAAGCTCTAAAGGTAAAGACCTTTGCCCTTAATATAAAAAAAGGGGGAAAATGATATGAGTACAAAATACAAAAAAATACGTATTCATTCATTCATTCAGATGGGAAAATGGTAGATATGTATGTGTATATTAATATGGAAGAAATGGTATATATAAGGAAAGACATCATATGTACATTTCTATCGGCATATACATAGGGGGAGTCATTACATGACTAAAGATTATATATGTTGTATATACTTAACCGTTTGTTGGTATTTTGCACATATATGTTTTTGATACTAATGTCATAGGGGGAGATTGATGACATTAATTTGTCATTAGTATGCAAACAACACTTTTGGTAAGCATACACTGAAAGACAAGATTGAGCAAACTGAAGATCAGATACTAAGAGATCACCGAAGATTACAAAGTGCAAAGAGAACCGACGACACAAGTTAGTGTGTAAACCAAAATTGAAAAAGATAGAAAGATAAAGTGGAACCTGGAAAGGGAACCCAATATGCAAGATACAGTGTAGACCAAAAAGACAGTTACAAAGCAACCGACAGAACAAAACTGAAGGACAGTCAAGCATGATCGACAAACAAAACTGAAAGTCAGTTGTAGCCCACAAAAGTGGATATGACTTCCACGTCAGATAAAGAAAGTGTATTATTTTTATAGGATATCTATTTGTTTTAAATATATTTCTTTAGGGACAAGATACATGAATGTAAGTGCTTTAATCAGTCTAACTCATTTGACTAGGAGATCTAGATATAAGTTGTAAACCTGATCTTAGAGTTAACATTGTTTTAATCAAAACTTGATGAAGTCATTCCATCTATAAATAGATGATGTAATAATTAATTATTATGTATGAATAGATGATGTGAAGAGAGAGGGGAACATGAATGAATCAGACAAGCACATCTATGGATCAGATTGAGAGTTTCAAGAACAGGAACAACAAAAGGTGAATTTGGTTAGCAAGAACCAAGAACAAATTATACCGAGAATCAGAGATATTATTCCATCACAATTAAGGTGATAAAATTTCTATGAAAACTAAATTGGATCTGTATCAACAATAGGAGATTGCATTTACCAGGTCAATTTGTAAATAGATGATGCAATCATTCATTATTATGTATGAATAGATGATGTGAAGAGAGAGGAGAACATGAATGAATCAGACAACCACATCTATGGATTAGATTGAGAGTTTCAAGAATAGGAACAACAAAAGGTGAATTTGGTTAGCAAGAACCAAGAATAGAGAATACTAAGAATCAGAGGTATTACTCAATCACAATTAAGGTGATAATCTTTTTATGTAAACTAAATTGGATCTATATCAGCAATAGGAGATTGCATTTACCAGGTCAATTTGTAATTTTCTATCATTATAACAAGTGGAGAAAAGTGTAAAAATCCTTTCAAGGAAGGTGGATTTAATAGTCCAACAAAAATCTCTTAATCGAGTGCACACTCAACAGTGTTGCTAAAGCTCTTAACAAAGTAGACTTTAACAGGTCTCCACCAATACTCCTAACATGGTAGATCATCAGAAGTGATCAAATTGTAAGCCTTAACCGGCCCCTTCCAATCTACAGATAGTGAAGATTTTGTGGGTGCCATCCCCACCGCAGTATTTACTTCCTCACAGGAGTTTTCTGCGATATCATATCTTGTGTTATGTGTCAATTTACTTTCATGAATGTTTCTATGAATGTTCACATGTATGTTAATATTATGAATTGATATAACTCACATCAAGATAGTATAAATCAAATTGAATGGATATACAATTGATTACAAAGGTTAATTGATAAAAGGGATACAAAAGTTTTAGAGGTACTGATTCACCCCTCCCCTCTCAGTACACACTTCCCATTAATCCCAATAGAACATTGGTTAAGTCAAGAAAATTATCATCTTGAATCTTTAGCCTTGATTGGTGGTTTAAAGAAATACATCAAAAATGATGAACATAGTATTAATTTCTATCGTTCCTTATCCCAAATTGTTCATAACAATGTTAAGCCCATTTAAGAAGTTGTTGAAGAGATAGGATCCATTCAACCTTCTCCTAGGCATTTTTAGCTAGGGGTACAGTCAAAGTTTGACTACACCCCCAAGGGTGAGGTCAAACTTTGACTTCATTCCCCCTGGGTTTTTCTTGATTGGGCCTGGAGCCTGATGTCTGGACCCTTCTTCCTATTCTTTTCCCGTTTCTTTTCTGTGTCGCCCTGCTCGCACTTGAATCTCAAAATGAGTATAAAAGGATGCTTTATCCCCTGATTTTGTAGCATAAGCATAGATATACATACATTGTTCCAAGATTATGCAAGCATAAGCATTCAAGAAATTAATCATTCAAGTGGTGAAGGAAAGGAATCTATCCAAGGTTTCTAAGTCTTCTTTATAGATCCATTCAATAAAGTCATCCCCCTTCCTTTGATGCAAGATTTCTCTCCCATGATGGCCAAGCAGAGAACTTCTCAAGTGGCACAAGGAGGTTCATTCCATTCTTATTCAAGTGGAATAACTACAATAATCATATAGAGATTGTGATTATGGATCTTATATATTGGTGATGACATCCTTGATCTTCCTACATCTCCATTCCAAGTTCAAATGCAAGCATATTCATGAATTTGGACAGGTGATTTCTACATCTGCTCATGAGGGTTTTACAAAAGGTGAATCAAACAATTACCTTCCTTTCCTTTCTAGATTTACGTTTAATTATCAATTTCAAGGTTACTTCCTAAACTGGGGCTTGACCAAGGCAACCCCCTTTCCACAACAATTTAACTTTTTTCTGTCTGCAGGAACAGGTTTCAGGATCTGTGAAACTGGATTCGAGAATTTTTGGGGTTATCTCAGAGAACGAAATCAAAAAGTACACAATCACAAATAGAGGGGTGTAGTTGAACTTCGAATTGTACCTAAAAATTAGACTTGTTCTTGAAGGCCATATTTTCACAATCAGGAGCTATAGGTGCCAGGGTCCCAGATCTAGAACGATTTTAGTCTGTGACATCACTGAGACTAGAAATTATAGTTTTAAGGCATACAACCTCCTATTTCATTCCAAGGTGTACACATCCTTCTCCCATCTTTCATTTTTCTTTTAGATATGTTATTGCATCAGTCATTTGAGTTACTTTTCAAATATGTACTTGTTCATTAATCAATTAATCAAATCCATTAATTCCTTAATAGTGTAAATAGGTCTTATCCTTCTCCCTTTGTATCTAGGTTTGGCATTTTCACCCTTCATCTTGGGTTGTGCTAATCAGACTTGGATGCAAAGAGGCTAGGTTAGTCTATTTCTCAATGTATAGGACCCCCCTACACAGAAACACAACACTGAATAATATAAAGGAATTTGGTGAGTGATCTCTACCTTAGCATTGCTCACCATTTTACCCTATACAAATCCTAGGTCTTTTATGGGTTCCCTAATGTTTCTACTTTAGAAACATAACTATAACATACATAAACTTCAAGATACATTAAAAAATTACATCATAAGAATCATACATTAAACTGGTATCCTACATCAGATAAGTCAAAAGCCCTAAGGCAATCACCTAGAACCAAGATTAAAAATATTACAGGAGACGAGTGGGATGGTAGAGGTCTATGGACCAACACTATCGGTGATCTTGAACTTAGGTTTGGTGCATATGTTATTGCATACAAGACCTTCTAGTCAAGCAGACCTAACAACGTTGCATGTGGAGTTTTTGACATAGCATACAACATTGTAAAGAAGGGTTTACAACTTGACCTAGTCGAGCTGGTGCAAAGACAACTTGAAGAGAACATGAGAACAATCTAATCAACCAGATCTAAAACATGTAAGTTTGGTTCTCTCTTGCTATGTACATTCTTCTATCTGCAAATTTTTTTTCCCTCCCTCGGTAATGTGAAATGGAAGACAAACTGACCGATTACACTGCAAATCGGTGACTTCATTACAAGTCTAGGCACAAATTTTGAACCTGTTATGAATGAATATTTTGCAAAGTTCAAAGAAAGAATGGAAAAGAGATCCAGAATACCAATGCAATTGGTAGAAAAATACAAGGATGAAATCTATTTTCTTGTTGACACTAACACTACTCTTATCAAGGCAGTACAACTGAGGACAACATGGCTACCTCCGATGGAATATGAACTAGATATTTATTTAGCTTCTAAAGCTATAGAAAAGTTACTGAACGAACCAGTTGACAAATCTGCCATGAGATTTGGCACATTTGAGGAAGCTCAAACCCAAATATCAATTGGAATTGAAGTTGAAAAGATGGGTAGGAAGAAGACCAAGATAGTTAAAACCTTAAAAAGAAATTATTTTATCACTAATGAAGGAACTGGATAAGTCAGATAATGATACCGAGGAGCAAACTTCAGACTATAAAGATGAAGAACCATAACAAGATGTTGATGCCACCAAGTCTGATGAAGTACAAGTAGAGGCACCTAAGGCCAAAAAGGGAAAAGGCATAAAGATTGAGTGTCCATGAAGGACAAGATCACGATTGGTGATAGTTGATTCACCACCTTTGAAGAAAGGAGTTGCAAAGATTACTAGGCCCTCACCAAAATACACTTATCAGACAAGGAAACCAAAGACCACAACACCGAG
>MU226464.1:2946-12975 GCA_018584345.1 Thuja plicata
TTAATCAAAAGTGGTACCTAAACTTAAAATAGTAAGGTTCACTAAAACTTTAATAACTTTTTTGATTTTAGGTTTTTGAAAAAATGAATTATATGTGACCAATCTATATAGAATTCTATTCAAAATATAAAAAAAAATTCTCAAAAGTGAAATTTTCATCAAATTATGGTGGTCGTACACGAGAGGTTTTGAAAATTTACTTTATAGTCAATTAAAAATTAATAAAAAAAAAATACTCAATTAAAAAAAAGAAAAAATATTCTGACCAATCTTTGATGTGTTAGGTACCTTCCCCCAAAAGGGTTTAGAAAAATTCATTTATTTACTTCAAAATAGGGTGGTCGTACACAGCCGAGGTATGGTCCTGAAACAAGCATTTTGAAAAAGAGGTTTTTAAACATGCCTACTAAATATATTTTCTACTATGTGGGTATTTAAATAAATTGTATATTTGAAAAATAGACTCTAAGCACTACAGTTTCTATTAGTGGATTTTTTTGATATTCAATCTCTAAGTGCCTCAAATTTTGACATCAATTGATAGACAACTTGAAAATCAGGGAAAACACTTCCACTTTTTGCTCAAAAAGTGGACTCAACTTCTTGCTGGCACCCGTATAAGTAGGAATGCTAGGTAAAGGAACAGAAGAAGGTTCTTGACTAATGATAGGAGGTGTATATCCTAGATCTTGAGCCTCTTGAGCCAAAGGTTTAACATTCGAATGCACAAGATGAGTGATACCACGTAAGAAATTAACACCTTGTCACTATCATGAAGGAATTTCTTAAGAGCCTCTATAGATTGAATAGAATCTTGATTATGGTTTTCTTGGATAAGATAATTTCCCATTTTATCAAGTTCACTTGAAAGTTTTTGCACTTGTTCAGGAGGAACTCTTAAAGCATCCTCCTCATCATGAAATGAGTGAGAAGAGTTATGCTCCATAGAAGGATTGGAATCATGATTATTCAAGTTGTCATCCAGGATCCTACGGAAAGGAGAGAAAGATTTAGGATCAAAGGAACCCATGAGTCTATGGCTTCTTCTAACCGGGATGCTATAAGTAGGACTAGAAGTGGTAAAGCTCATACACCAATGTAATGTAAATGAACTAATTTAGAAAGTGAACAGTTGATTTTAATTTTTGAAAGGAAATGAAAGAGCATAAAAGAAAACTAATCTAATATGCATGCAAGATATAACATAAAATATATAAATCTAACACCAAAAAAGAAAGAGTTGTCTATCGCGGGCTCACCAAAATGTAAAGTAAGAAAATGTAAAGGGTAATATGGATGAACTAGGTTTAGAGGTGTGTTCATTAACATAAAATCCCTTACATTTGAATATGTTCTGTTTATTATTGTTATGGGGGTAAATAAAATGCTCTCCTTCTATCCCTGGATATGTAAATGAAAAATCCAAGTTGATTAACCGAAAAGGAAGGATCAATGCATAAATGAATCAATCATTTAGAAATAAGAATGAAGAAGGAAGATCTTAAGTACTTGTGTCTTGATTGATTTGATTAATTTGAATGTAGGATAGACTTAGATAGATTGAAAACCTTAATTGAATTAAAATAAGAGAAATGCACTAACCTTGAAATATTGCAGATCAAAGATTTTTTTTTTGAAGCTTGTGTTAAGTTTCTGGAAAATCGGAGACCATATCTGGAATAGAAACGCAGAGACGGACAAAACCCAAAAATATTTTTCTATTCTGAGATAGTTCCTATTTGCACCCTCAAGTCAATGTCACCATTTCCTAGAATTTTTGATTGCGCCCTAGGTCATAATTGACCTAAAAAGTCTCGGACTGAAATTCTATTTTCGGATCCTAGAAGTTTACCGAAAAGGGTATCTGAATCTCTGTCCTGATTTTCTATTCTGAACCTGTTCCTGCAAGAAAAAGGGGTTTTCTTGTTGGGGGAGGGGTTTTCCTTAGTCAAACCTTGGTTTTGGAATTAACGTCAAATATATATAATTGAAATTGCTGGAATAAACAAAGTAAAAGAAAAAATTCACCTCGGTCATGTAAAGGTCCTTGTGGAGGATTCGAATCCTTGAATCCAGAAGTATGGATGCATCAAAATGGATGTAGAATGGAGAATGGAGAATGTAGGATGTCTTCAATCAATTTCTTTGTAGATCTTCAACACCAATCTTGAATGGGTTCTTGAATTGGAAGAGGCTTGGAATGTAGATGAAGAAATCTTCAACAAGAGGGTTCCATGGAGCTTGAATCCTTCAATGGCCACCAATGGATCTCCTTGATGAAAATGGATGCTTGAAAAGTTCTTGAGAATGGATGAATGCTTCAATGGCTACTTGGCTTGCTTCAAATCTTGCTTCTTCACCTTTTGAATTCACTCTTCAAGTCTTGAGCTCTTGCAATTATCAAGTCTTAGTATTTAGAAATCATGCTTAGAGAAAATGAGAGAGAAAAAATTCCTTTTATATGAAATTAGGGCACAATCTTCTACAGAGGCCGACATAGGAGAATTAGATTCTAATTGGACCCATGCCCCTAGAAGAGGACCTATGTTAAATATAATTGAAGATTTGTTGTCTCGAAGTCTGAAATAGCCGACCCGAATACGAGAATTAACTTTTTTCAAAGGCCGACATCCAGAAACCCTAAGATTCTAGAATTTGGGCCCCGGACCTGAAGAAGGTTGATTGTGACCTAGATTAAGGTCGAGGTCAACCTTGACCAAAAAAGGTCAACCTAGACCTCAAGGCCAAAATCCCAGTTTCTCAGTCTGGGTTGCTAAAAATAGGCTAGAAAGAGTGGAAATGGGGCAGAACAAGGGAGGAACCCATTCAAGGCACTTGACATGACCCCAAACCACTTACCCAAAAGGCTAAACCAGTCTATCATGGAAGTGCTTCCATTTTCTGATTATACACATTCTAATTACAGTTTTCTAATATTTTCTAATGTATACTAAGTTATAATTTTCTAATATTTTCTAATGTTTTATAATATTTTCTAATGTATACTAAGTTATAATTTTCTAATATTTTCTAATGTTTTATAATATTTTCTAATGTACACTAAGTTACAATTAGCTAATATTTTTTAATGTATACTAAGGTACAATTTTCTAACATTTACAAACATATTCTAACATTTATACTATGGTTTTGTAATGTTTTCTAACATTTTCTAACATTATACCATGATTTTCTAACATACTACTATAATTTTCTAACATATTCTAAAATTCAACTATCATTTTCTAACATTTCTAGAAACTAAATATTATTTAAAACAAATAATTAACTATTTAATATTTATATAAAGCATATAATTTACAATAAAAAATGAGAAAAATGTGTGTAATACTACTAACAATCACAAGAGGTCGAAGAAGCTCGGGAGGTGCTGACGTCGTACTAGTCGTCACTGGTTCACTCTAAGCCCCGAGTCCACAAAATCTCCAAAAGTGAATGATAAAAATGAAATGGTTAGTCGGAAATTTATACAAATTCCAGCAAACAATGGCTTTGCGTGAAGGGGGCTTTGCATGAAGTACCCTACGTGGGGTACTTCGTGCGAAGACCTCGCTTCACGTGAAGTACCCTACATGGGGTACTTCATGCGAAGCCTACTAACAACTTCACGCAAAGAGGAAACTTCACTTGAAGTCATCAAAAATGAAATTTTTTTTCGAAGTGCGAAATCCTTGGTCCCGAAAAGTGGGACACACTATTGTGATTTCACCCTTCATGTTGTTTGTTGATGATTATTCTAGAATGATGTGGGCTATATTTTTTATGGGCAAATCTGAAGCTTTTCATATGTTTAAGATCTATAAAGCTAGAGTGGACAGGTATGACCCTAAAATTCCTTAGATCTGATAGAGGAGGTGAGTTTACTTCACATGAATTTACCACATATTGTGAAGAACAAGGAATTCAAAGGTAGGTGTTAGCTCCTAGAACACCTTAGCAGAATGGTATTACTGAAAGAAGAAATATGTCTATCATTGATTGTGCTGGGACATTAATAATTCAAAATGGTATTGCACAAATATTTTGGAGAAAACTGGTGAGCACTACAGTATACACATTGAATGAAGTTCAGTTGAAGAAAGGTACAAACAAAACTCCCTATAAGTTGTGGAATGATCAATCACCACGTGTAAGTTATTTTAAAGTTTTTGGGAGAAGATGCTACATAAAGATAGATGAAAATTCAGGTAAGTTTGACCCTATAAGTGATGAGAACATATTCTTAGGATATTCCACAAAGAGTAAAGCCTACAAGTGCTTGAACAAGAGAACAAATAAGATAGTGGAAAGTGATAGTGTAAGAGTAGATGAATTTTCTAAGAAAAATGATGAATCCAGCAAGAAGGAACCTAAAGACTATCATGGTTTTGTATATGTAAAACCGGTAGAGTGGGATAGTACAATAGAACTGATGGAAAGACAGGTCAATGAGCAGGAATCGGTACAAGTGGTTGAAGAAACTCCTAGAACCGAACCGGTATTACCAAAGTATGTAAAATTGAATCATTCCCTTGATCAAATTATTAGTGATAGAAATGCAAGTGCATTAACAAAAAAGAAGGAAAGAGAAGGTACTTATTTTCTATTTGAATTTGAGCCAAAAATAGTGAAAGATGCATTGAAAGACAAAGATTGGTTGAAAGCTATGGAAGAAGAGTTGAAGCAGATTAAGAAGAACAAAACCTAGACATTAGTGCCCGGATTGGTGGGCAAGAATGTGATAAGTACAAAGCTGATTTTTAGAAACAATATGAATGAGACAGGTGAAGTGGTATGGAACAAGGCAAGATTGGTGTGAAAATGATATGTGCAAGAGGAAGGCATGGACTATAGTGAAACATTTCCACTTGTGGCCAGACTTGAAGGTGTAAGGATATTGCTTGCATATGCTTCTTATAAAGGATTCCAGGTATATCAAATGGATGTTAAGTCAGATTTTCTTAATGGTTTTTTGGAAGAAGAGGTATACATTGAACGACCTGAAGGATTTGCTAATTCATAAGATAAGAACATGGTGTGTAAATTACTGAAAGCTTTGTATGGGAGGAAACAAGCACCTAGGGCATGGTATGAGCGATGGCATTCATATCTGATTCAGATTGGTTTCCTCAGGACAATTGATAACAATTATGTCTATTTGAAGATTGAGAAAGATGACAAGTTGCTGATAGCATAGATATTTGTAGATGATATCATTTTTTGTGGCAATGAAGAGATGAGCATATCATTGATAGATGAGATGAGGAAAGAATTCGAGATGTCTATGATCAGTGAGATTAAATTATTCATTAGGTTGGAGGTTATACATATGAAAAATGGTATCTACATAAGTCAGTCTAAATATGTAAGGGAAATACTGAAGACTTTTGGGTTAGAAGACTCAAAACTAGTTTCTACCCGTATGGTAACCAGTTGCAAACTGTCAAAGGAAGATGATTCTAAAGATATTGTGGGGCTACTCCTTAGGGGGATTTCCTTAGACTCAAAACTAGTTGCTACTCCCTTCACATGTTTAGTGAAAGGGGGAGTTATTGTAGAACATGTGAGAGACAAAAGTGGAGACATATTTTTGTTCCTAGTGTTGTGAAAGTTGAGAAGGTTTGTGCATAAAGTATCATGTTGGAGAAAGAAAGAGAGTGTTTCCATCAATGCCAAAGGAGGATATTGTTGGCATATCTGATGTGGTGATGGTAAGCGATTTTTGGAGATGTCATGATGCAGATTTGATTCCATGATGATCAATTATTATGTTGTCATTCATGTCAACTATTGACCTTGTGTTCTTAGTGTGTTGGCAAGCATAGTTGTGATGAATGAAGGGTTGCGGTGAATTTTAGTGGTTTTTATCTTTATGGGAGACTTAGGTGTGTGTCTATATGTCTAATGCATGACCACTACTATTGAACTGATCTTATGTTGAAGTTATGATTGGTTGAAGTATAACATTGCAACTGCTAGAACAGTTAATGACAGGTGATAGATGATTTGAATATCCTGTCAAATCTTTGTTGTTTCTTGTGGCATGGCCACATGATATGGTGGTCAACAGTGTTCATATACTACAATTTGGATCACAATTGATTTGAGTGGCTGATGTGCAGGATAGGTGATCGGTGAACTAAGAAAGAGTTGTTAACATGTTAAAGTATTTGTGTTCTTGAGTGATAGTTGATAAATCTTTGATAGTTGGCCAGTGTTAAGGTTGTGGTGGAATTGGTTGAGTTAGTTATGATCTGGTGACGCATCTTCATGATTGGAGGTGATGATCTAGAATCACATTGTTTGATGCTAGCATATGAAGAAGATTCTAGATGAAACTTGTGTTTGGTCAAAATGTGTTTGACCCCTTAACACAACATTCTATGTAAATAATTGTATTGGCCGATGTGGTATTAGAAATATGTTTTATATATTAAATTTTATTTTTTGGTGCATTAGATCTGAGTGGGATATTTGAAATTCAAATCTATTTCAAATTTAAAGCTTGATTAGGGCAATGGACTGAAAATTTTAATATATAATGGATGAAGTTGAAAGTTTTTGCATGTTGATCATGTGTTGGATAAGTGCGGTTGTAAAGTGTGAGTTGTGGTCAAGCAAGGGTAGAGTTAAGTGTGTTGAGAAGATATTGTGTGCTTCACTGGATCTGATCAAGCAGAGGTAATGTTGTTCTACATATCATTCTTTCTATTGTTACCTAATAGTTTCAGCAGGTTAAATCCCTTAACCAAGTAGATCTTAGCAGATCTTTGTTGTAAATCCTCTAGCAAGGTGACACTTTGTCAAGTGTTCAGATTCCTCTAACAAGGCTACTCTTAACAGGGTAAAGGTCCTAAAAGACCTAAGGCAAATCCCTTAACCGGGTAGCACCCAACACTGCTATTGTAGACTCCTAACAGGGATAAGCTCCTCACAGGGCGTACTTTAGAAGAGTGCATCATTTAGTACGTATTAATTCCCTCCATGGTTTTCTCCCAATTTGGGTTTCCATGAGATAAATATGTGTGTCAATTTTGTGGATGGACTTGGATGTTTAGGATTTTTATTTGTTGTAATTAAGATTAATCTTGTGAATGTTGGTTTAAGATTAAGAGGTTAAAAAGTTGGATTATTTGGTAGATTACTAATTCACCCCCCTCTCAGTAATATGATCTTAGCACTAACACCACTAATGCAGTCAGTTCGGTGTTTCTTGGGCAAGAGATGAGGATTGGTGAAGACACTTCATCAAAGTAGCTAGAAGGGTTGCATTCAAAACCCTTTCTATGTTCCACTCTTGTTCAAATTATTGTAACAAGGGGGGAATGTTGGTGTATTACAATTTACTTTAAGTTTAGTTTTTGGGTCTTCAGACTGTTCATTAGAAAGTGAACAATCTATTGGTTTTGAATCATTTTTGGTTTGCCTATATTGAGGCATTTTTTATGGATCAATAAATATCAAATCAAATATTTTATCTTGGTGTTAACACCTACAACTAGTAAGTAATGCTTGATTGTTCTAACTAGTTTGTAGTTGATTTGTTCTAAGATCCGTGAAGAGTGCACAAATGCCAACTTTAGTGATTCTTTTGTTCTTCACAACCTCATATGATGACTTAGTTGCATAATACCATTTTCAATCTTCTCTTTTGTTAGACCAAAAATTAATTTTCCCACCAACTGCAATCACACGGATCACAATTGATTGCAATCAATTGGATAGGGTTGTCATATGAGGGTTGGTACCACCTAATTCTTTTAACCTCACAATCAATGCCTCTAGCTGATTTTTATTGTTTTCTGTTTCACCTATAATATATTATTATATTCTTGGGGGATGCTTGTGGATTAATGGAGGCGTTTCAGTTACTTCTTCATGAGGTTCTTCATGGGGAGGTGACTCGAGTTTTTGCATAGGTGGATTGTCATCTCCGGAAAATTAAAATTAAATTAAATTTAAAAAGCTAATTAAATTTGAAAAAAAAATTGATAGGTAAATAGGGGGATTAGGGCCCACTCCCAAGACATGACAAATAAAATGAGAAAGCATCAAACCCAAGAATGGGGAGCACAAAAAACCAGAAGAGACTAACATCCTAATACATATCATGAATCCAAAAGAGAACTCAAATTATAGAGAGGATAGAAATGAGAAAATATAATACAATCCAAAAAAATTGTTTCCCGGATAGAAAGGAGATAAACTATCCTTTTTTTCTAATCCTTTCCTCCTACTTCTGGTGAGGAGGGCATCCATTGTCCATTCACTTCCATTGTCTACTACTTCATGGACTTCTAAGCGTAACTTTTCAGCATCCGATTTATGGCCTTTCCTTCTTTTGGGCAGATTTGGTTTTGTGATGGCACTTGCAGTTTGGGAGATGGAGCAATTTTTAACTGGAACACCAAAATTATTTATGAGATCAATAAAATCCTCATCAAGGTCCTCCATAAAGGGATACGAACCCTCAAGATCGAAACAATCTTCGGTGGCTTCACCCACAAGAGCATCATCATTACACTGGGAGGAAATCATATCCAAAGCCATAGAAGTATCACTACAAGGTTGAGGATGGAGAGATGACAAAGGGGATGCAACAACAGAGGGTTGGGAGGGGCACAAGAGAAGAAACAATAATAGGATGGTCAACAGGGTTATTTGCAAAGAATTGACCATGATTGCGCCAGACAAAGTTCTCATAACGGGTACCCGACTTCCTGACCCATATTCTCAAGCTGAGTTTCCTTGGGGCAGACATTGTAGATGAGCACCTGGAAAATTTTTGTGGCCAATCATGTTGCACCGAAAACACTTGGATGGAAGTCCTTCAAAGTCTTAAAATCGAGTCCAAGTTCCATGAGCAGAATGAATCGCAATAGAATTATGAACCAGTTTAGAAATATCATTGATAACACACACCCAAATGTATCTGCGATGAGTATTCCCATAGGTTGAATGGAGAGGCCAGATAGGCCAAAAAACTAGGGGCCATTGTGCATCACAAAAGAGCAATCCTCCATAAAATTGAAGCATAGGAGGAAAAATCCAAAATCTAGACTATCTATTGCAAGGGTGATAATACTGCTCCAAGTCGACTGCATCCAAATGATGAACTGTTTAACCAATGGCCTTTTGCTTACGCACCTTAAAATCAGAGACCGCATACCAACCCCTGCAACAACATTATCAATGTTTAAATTTGAAAAATAAAAATAAACGAGGTTATCCTCTAAAAGAACTCCATTGTCACTGAGATTGTATATTTGCAAACCCTTCATTTTTGCATCAGGAGGAGCGACAGGAGAATCGGTTAAAGGAGAGGCACTCTCCAAAACGGATTGCAATTTGCAAAAATCGCTGCACACATGGTAGGGATTACCATAATTTTTGTATGCTGCTAAGAAAGGGGCCATCACAGGAGGGGAAGGAGGGTGCAGTAGACGAGCGGTAGCAGTCTTAGGCGGAGCAGATACCGAACCTTGAACCAACAAAAGGTCCTATGGAGAAGCCAATGAACCAAAGACTAAGCGATATTTATGGCGATGTTGATCCTTGGACTTGCCCATGCGCTTCTTATCCGCCTTCTCCCATTCTTTATTGCATCGTCAAACCCTAGCCCATTGCGCTCCTGCACAGAGGGATGTGCAAGGTCGCACATTGCACTCTTTTGTTTTTCGAATTAAATTTGTATTTTAGGGCCCGTTTGGCGCTAGGAATTAACCTGGAATAAGCTGGAATAAGCATTAGTTAATGCTAGAATAAATTTATTCTTTGTTTGTGTGCATTTTCCTTATTCTCGAATTAGAAAACTTATCCCCATTTTGGGGCTTATTCCAGCATAAGTTGATTCTAAAAAAAAGCTGGAATTCATTTCTTATTCGAGAATAAGCTTTTTATGGATTCAAATTTATTTTATTTTATTAATTTTTACTTTTTTTATAATCTTTTTTTAAAATCTTTTTTTTTAATGTGGGTATGTATATATATACACGTGTGTATATATACACATGTGTGTAATGTGTATAT
>MU226464.1:36870-49225 GCA_018584345.1 Thuja plicata
AGTCAGCATTTGGAATTCATCAAGTAATATTAAGTTATAACATCTACTAACGTGTCTTGGATTCAACCAAATTGTCACTACATTTTCTCATGGTTTTACGACCCATTGTTTAAGGAACATAAATCCCGAAATCGATAATAACCCCTCAAATTCCACTCCATAACTCTACGGCGTTCCCATTGCACACTAAGGTGCGATTTCTAGTTATATTAATGCTAATAGATTTCCATATACACATATCCCTTTTTACTTCTATTTATTAGAAATCGATAACGGAGGAAATCAATAGTGATTGTGAC
This sequence comes from Thuja plicata, assembly GCA_018584345.1. NCBI lineage: Eukaryota > Viridiplantae > Streptophyta > Pinopsida > Cupressales > Cupressaceae > Thuja > Thuja plicata. The sequence goes on from MU226464.1 coordinate 37,170, forward strand.
AGGGCCTATGGAGGGTGCCGATGTCGATGGGGTTTGGCATGCATAAAAATTCGGCTGGGTAGCCGTTGCCAAGGCAGTCGAGGCAGTCGAGGTTGCCGTCATCCTGCCCATTTCATTTGTTTATACATATATGTTCGTCGAATTAAACAAAATCTGATACTGAAATGACGTCCCCACCAATATCAAATCACTTCCTCAAATTAAAGTAAATGCTTCACTTCTACTGCCTGACACATGAAATAAACTAAAGATGGAATTTGCCAAATTCTCATTTTGGACCATACAAAAATACATCTTCCCATTTTCATCTTCCAGCCATCTTCCAGCAAACAAACGGGGCCTAAGGTTGGGAAACGTCTATGCAGTAGACTAAAACGTATTTCTTACCAAGGGGGACACTTAGGTTTTTTTTCAACTTTTTTTCAACTTCCTTATTATGTTTTACATTTTAGTCTGCTATTTAGCCAATACCCTAAGGTTTGACTCCATAGGTGGCTCTGGGCCCACTTCCCTTCCGTCTAGTCTGATTCTTCTTTCTATTTTCATCTTTCATTTCCCATTTTGGTTGCAGCTGTACTCCTCTGACACTCGACAGTTACGGCCACTACAACTTCTACGCAATCCAGTTATCACACTCATTCATAATATACAACTGGCGGTTAAGTTTGAATTTGAATTTCAAATCTCTGTCTCCCGCCCAAGCCACTCAAGATATCTCAGCCAGGTTCAGCTCTATGAAATATTTGCTCCCGACTCGCATCACCTGCAAAAATAGAATGCTGCTTCGATGTATTTTTTTTTCTGTTGCTGCTTATCATGGAGGCATACGGATACAGAAAACAATGAGGTTCAGAAGCCATTTGAGGCTGCGATCTCCAACCGTAAAATACAGAGCCTTCGACAAAACATTGACAGAAGAAAGGAGACAAAGCTGAGAGGGAATGATTTTTCAAGGTTCTTCATGGTTTTAGACGGAGTGAGATCTTTGATTTTATTTTTCCTCTGTTGTTACTTCCTATGAAAACTTGGCTTTGGATGGATTCATACTAATGGCACTGGAAAAAGAAATAGTGAGGCTTTATGGACTTATCCACATGGATTATAGAACATATAAATATAGCTACACACAAATCATGAATCTAATGCAAAAATCGCAAGAGGAACTCTATACGCGGAGTTTGTAGCAAAATCTAAATGCAGATTCAGTGCCTTCAACGGAGTTCCAGAAGGTGTTTGAATAGAAAACCTGTATCGCCAAAAAATGTTGAAGTTAAATCACCAAGGTGAAGATCCCCTTTAAAATCTCCATAAAGTAAATAAAGCTCGCTTGTATTTGGTTACAATACCAATCAAACCTATACACTCGCTCAAGAATCCGTGAAGATGGTGGCCAAGAAAAATAAGAAGTAAACTGATGAGATAATGAGATATGTATAAAGCAATTCAAGGGGTAAAACAACGGCATACATAAAAAATCTTATAAAATGCATCATCAATGATGTTTAAAATGCTGGAATATTATTATTTTGTAGTGAAAAATTAATATCAAAATGTGTTGGATCTTATTAGAACACCATTTGTCTATAAAAATGGTTATGCAATAGATTTTCATATGTAATATTTTAGGATTAGTATATTATATGTGGAATACATCAATACAAGTTCAATAAGATAAACTAGAATTGAAGTTTTGATGTAGGAAAATTAGTTTGCACTCAAAACTATAGTTATATAACTTTGACTTTAGCTATAAATAAAGTGAGAGTTTTAATTGTACATAACAATGAATATTTGTGACAATTTGTAGAATAGAAAAATAAAAAAATTTATTAAAGTGGATCATAATCATGTTTACTATATTTTTTATGAATTTTGAGATAAGAATTAAAAATAGGAGTTAAGATAAGTTCAAACAAGAAAGCAACAAGCAATACAAGAAAGTAGTTGGAATTGATACACAAGTAAATATTTAAAACATTAATGTAGGGCACAAGATTAGGCATGTCTCACATATTTAGACTTAAAAGAAATATAAATATATTCAAAAGTTTCCCATAGTTGATGTATACAACATTCTTGAACACAATGTCTTAGCATTGGTCAAATTAGATGTATCATAAATGTAGCACATATACACATGCATAAATGCCTCTATGTATATGAGTTAGGATTAGAAATAAACTATATTTTATCGACATGTCTAGATAAAGCATATTAAAATTTAGAATATACATATCCATACATAAACAAACATACATTTTTTGGAAAAATAGAAAGAAATATGAATGAATCATGAAATACAATAATATTTGAGATTTTTATGGGATTTTTTCTCCACATTTTAAATTCAAACTTGACAAGAATCTATCATCATGCTAATGGAAAAATAAACTTAAAATGTATTTAATTAACATTGATATTTCAAGGTTGTGTTATTTCTATACATAGGAGTAGGCAACTCATAGTTCTTAACTTGAAACAACTTACATGGCAGAAACAATTTGAAAAAAGAGTATAGGTGTGCAATACATTTTCTACACTAATCTATGAGAGGAGATATGCACACAAAAATGAATAAATCATACAGTTATAAGGAAATAACCACAAAAATAATACATTATAATATAGTAATTTATATGGGGAAAACAATTTTGGGTGGAAATTCTCATAATCCAAAGCAACTCAATGTTTATAAAAAAATTGTAGAGTTAAAGCCTTTGCAAGAGTATCGATAACACAAGACCTAGAGTAATTCTAGCAGCATAATAGGACCTACACAACTCACTAAATAACTCATACTCAATCACCAATCAAGGGACATTTTGGATTCACAAACCATAGTTTATTTATTGAGACCATGGGTCAAAATAATGACCCCATAATTGTACTATAATTGGCCCAAATTATAATGTCCAAGTGATTCATGGTCTCTATTTGAGATTTTCCCTTCTATAGACCAATGTATTTTGAGAAGCTCATTGAAGATTTTTTCTTGAAATCTCTAGGGATATTTGTTAGACTTGAAGAAAAATGGAGTAAGATGTTAAGTTAAAGACCAAATGATGAAATACAACTCTCCTTCACTACAATAATCACAACACTCAAGATGGTGATCCTACAAAATCTAAATGACAATTTAAATGATACACTCATGACTTTGGAGCAAGCTTTTAACAAACAAGCTAAGTCAAGTATTATTAGTCACTAAATCACTATTTGTTAGCCATTATCATCATAAAGAAATCTTGGAAATCATATAGCATGGGGTGTTCATGATGTATGGATAGTTACTTTCAAGAGATAAAACTACAATCATAATCCCTATACCCTTAATTATATCATGAATAAGTAAATACATAATTATTTACTCATTAGATAGATTTATTATAAAAAATTTAAAATATGTTGCTAAAAATTGGTAGATTGGTGGAACCTTTATTGCAACAATTGTGAATACATATATGTATAGAATTTACCTATTAGTTGTCTAGTTTTGTAACAATTATGAAAAAAGATCTTTCTAGATTGACCTTGCATTTTCTACACTCCTTAAACATTCACACCAACATACTAATCCACCATTATTATTTTTCTTCCATGCACATCTTCACTATCTAAGTTCATCTACCATTTCTATCCAACGAAGCTTTATTTAACTTAGAGATTGTTTTCCTTCCTCATTCCAGCAAGCTCCGTCTCTTATGATTTCAAAGGAGTACAAATATATAAGTTTTTGTTTATTTCATTATCTTTATATTAGCATATCCATTTGTTTCTTGATATCTATTTGTCTACAAAAATTTTTGTAGGTTGTTCACAGGGGTCGAAGTACCAAAGCAGGGTTTTGGTAGAACTAAGCCTCTAAACATAGCCACCCCCAACATTTTGTCTTAATCTCCAGTGTGCATTAATGAGGAAGGATATTTCTTGTGTTGGAGTTTCATTTAGTGGGTTTTAGTAATGTTTTCTCATTTTCTTTTACCCTTCTCATTGGTTTAATTTTTCCCAATACTTACTTGCATTCTTATCTTTTCATCACATTTATTTTCTAGTCTCTAAAGTACGTTTCACTTTATTCTTTGTAGTATTGGTATAGGAATCATTTGCATATAACATGTGTGTGTTGTGTTATAATCCTACACATGTGCACACATCCTTGTTGGAAAATATGATTATTTATCTTGTTGTAATTTATGTCAAATATTATGGACAAGAGGTGTTGGATGTATTGTGGTTTGGAGGATTTTTATGTATGCAAGTTCTAGTATATCTATGTTCCTAAGAAAGAGGTATTTAATAGTGCATCAGTGTCATTTTCTTAGGTCCAGAAGTCTATATGGTCACTGTGTATGTGTTTCAATGAAGTTGATACACAATTGTAGATAACCATTATACTATTGGTGGTGACAGTGCTTCATTTATGTTTTCAAGAAGGATTTTATTCCAGAAAATATGGTTGAAGATATGTAGATGTATTATATACTATATTCAATTTTTTGTCTTATTTGTGGCATTCTCTGGTGATTCAAAAATTATTCCTAGTGATTTGAAATATATTTTACTAAGTGTTGTCATTCTTACAGTTCTATTTCATTTTTTTCTCTGGTTTGAAATTGTGTGGTGATGGCTTTTGATGTGAACCATTCGAAAGTGATATGGCTTCTGACATAGCGTATGGATCTTTTCATTGCTTGTGGATGTCCAATTTTTGCTAATAAGTGATGTAGTCAAGGATGGAGGGAACTCAAAGAGATCTGTTCAATCCTTCCATTATGATTCACACAATGAAAACCACAAACAATAATTGGGAAATGTGAGAGATCAACCTTTTTTATCAGGAAAAAATCATATACAATGGATCTGCAACATGCAATCATAGATGCCAGGAATACAGGCCTGATTACAATCATAAATGATTACAAAATCCTTAGCTACAACTATAGCTAGATAATCTTATGAAAGTTGCCCCTTTAGAAACAAATCCATAAGCTTATAAAGTCTTTGCAAACATTAGGTCGGCCTAGAAATGTCACATTTCCAAATGAGAAAGGAGACATATTAAAAACAATAGACCGGGACCCAAATCATCAGGATCTATTTCCAATGAATAAAATATGAATCATGATCCCTCAATTAGGTCGGTCACAAACATAGTATCATCGAGAAAGGAGCCATTAAGCTTCGTCAATCGGGAAAATCTTTGTGAGATCAGAAAACACAAATACTAGCCGAAAAAATGAAGAACAAGACAGTCTCGCCAAGAATGTGCAATATCTCATCCGTGAAGAAACCAAATGATGTACACGATCATAGGAGAAATTCTAGCATAAAGAGCTATGAATGTACTGTAAGGATTGTATCCCCTGATCATATACACAGAACGATCACAGAAAGAAACACCAAGAACTTATCAAACAAGAAAATAGGAATATAAATATTTTTGGTTGATGCAAGATTGCCAAGATCCCAAGATGTTCCTGCATCAATAAGTTAAGTGGATCCTTGGGCAGTGTATCTACACATTGGAGTTAGTTTTAATAGTTCCTTCAGTAATTGTGGATGAGTATTGGGCTATGTGTAGCATCTTCATGATCCCTCTCTCTTAGAGTGGATCATGCTTCTTGATTTAGGTTCAAAGTATTGCATTTAATGATTATCTATTTTCTCGATGAGTTCATGATAGATCTGGAACCTATGCATTTAATGTTTATTTCTTATCTGGTTGGGTTCTCTCGATGTTTTGGTCTAGATGCTTGTAGCATGGGGCCTTATTACATTTTGTTATTGTTTTGGCCGTCGTGTAGCTTGAATTGTAATATCCCTTTGGCATGGCCGACCTTGCTGTAATCTCCAATGAACTATCTTGTCTATATGCATAGTAAGCAATTAAAGGTTAACATGAAAGATTTTTGAAAAGTGGAATTCAGTGAAGTGAAGACAGAAATAGTGTCATAGAGTTGTGTAGATTAGCTGCATTTTTAGGAGAACACTTATTTATCTAATATGTAGAGTTATTTGTAACTTGGATGATCCTTCATGGGTTGTAGTGCATTTGAGGCCCTTTGAGAATTCATGAATGAGACATGTGTTGTAGGTGATACATTACACATTATACATGGTTCTCACATGGGAGATTTGTATTTCTCCAAGTTCGACCAATGAGAAATTAAGTCAAAGAGGCCCCTTAGGCACACTAAATGAATTTATGTAATGTCTCTAGCTAGTGCTCAAGTGAAAAGTTTGGGTATGTCTATGCACATGCCCAATATGGTTTCTCTTCATTGGTCTAGTATTAATAGTTTAGGTGATTAAGGCGTGTAATGTGTATATGAAAGACTATTCAAAGGGTCATGTGTTGTAGGTGATATGCCATACACTGTACATGGCTTTCACATGGGAGATTTATATTGATCCAAGTTGGACCAATAAGAAATTGATTCAAAGAGACCCATTATGCACAATCAATGAATTCATGCAATGTCTCTAACTAGCTTACTCAAGTGGAAATCTTGAATATGTTTATGCATGCCTCGTATGGTTTCTCTTCATTGGTATATGCTTATTAGTGTAGGTGACTAGGACATGTTTTGTGTAATGGATGACTTGAATTATGAAAAGTGGTGTGACCCTTTGAGAATTCTTTAAAGGGTCATGTGTTGTAGGTGATACATTATATACAATGTACATGGTTCTCACATGGGAGGTTTATATTTCTCCAAGTCGGACCAATGAGAAATTAAGTCAAAGAGACCACTCATGTGTAGTGAATGAATTCATGTAACCCGTGTCTAGCTAATACTTAAGTGGAAAGATTGGATATGTCTATGCATGCCTAATATTGTTTCTCTTTATTAGTCTAGGATTATAAGTGTAGGTGACTAAGTCATAAAATATGTATATGGACGACTTACGATATCCTCTGTGATGAGATCTTTTGAGAACTATTTAGATGGTCATGTGTCATGTAGGTGACATGTTATACATTGTATATAGTTTTTACATGGGAGATTGATATTGATCCAAGTTGGAACAATGAGAAATAATTCAAAGCGATTCTTCATGCACAATCAATGAATTTATGCAATGTCTCTAGCTAGTACTCAAGTGGAAATATTGACTATGTCTATGCATGCCTCATATAATTTATCTTAATTGGTATGTGCTTATTGGTGTAGGTGACTAGAGAAATTTTTCTGTACATGGATGGCTTACATTATGATATTTATCTCTGTATTGGTAAATAGACAAGTGTGGGAAAATGTGTTGTCTACGTGATAAAGGTTTGACATATATCGCAGGACTCTTTGAACATTCTTCAATGGTTGATGTATTGTAGGTGACAATTATACATTATCCATGGTACTCACATGAGAGATTCATATTGCTCCATGTTTAAGCATTGGGAAACTAAGTCAAAGAGATCCCTCATGCACAGTAAAAGAATTCATGATGTATGTCCCTAGCTAGTACTCAAGTGCAAAACTTGGATATGTCTATGCATGCATAATATGGTTGTCTTCATCAATGTAGGCTTATTAGTATAGGTGACTAAGGCATGTTTATAATTTATGAATATATTACATTTTTTATTTGTCTTCCTATTGGTAGGTGACCAAGTGTGGGCAAATGTGGTGTCTGTGTAAAATAGGTGTAACGTATAAAGTGTGATCCTTTGAGCATCACTCAATGGCCCATGTGTTGTGGGTGATAGATTATAGATTGTACATGATTCTCAGGCGAGAGATTTATTTTGTTCCAAGCTAGAATAGTGGAAAATTAAGTCAAGTAGGCCCCTCATATCAATAAATGACTTCATGCAATGTCTCTAGATAGTACTCAAATGGAAGGATTGGGTTTGTTTACTCAACCAAGGCCTTATATTTTCAAAAGTTTATTAGAATGCACTCATTGTCAATCTTAATGCCCTCTTATCACCCACCATTAGTCTCACTAAAAGTTTAAAGAAGTTAAAATAGGTTTATGCTAGCAGATTTGAAAGACCTATACACTATTAGGGTATTGCTAAATAGATGGAAAGCAATAGGAAAGACATGTATGTAAGTTGATTCTTGGAACTATTATGAAGCATGTTGGGCCCAACAAAAAGTTTGGATGCTTTTGGCAATGCTATTGAGATGATAACCCTATATGGTCAAACTAATTGTTTTGGTTTCTTATGCATGGGGTTTTCTATATAAAATGATATGACTATTTAGCTATGTTTCATGTTGTGTGAAGAGTTATGATTCTTGTGTGATGATGTAATAAAGCTCTTATATATTATACAATTAATTCAATTTATTTATATTTAAGCATTATTTTTGACATAGAGTTCATTATTGCACCAAATGAAGGCTATGAAATAGAGAGGTGTGTTGTGAGTTCGTTCATTCATTAGAATGCATTTCTATACATATTTAATAGAGGAAAATTCCCCAAAAAGACCTTATTCATAAAAGCTCACATATATTTATATCTTGTCCAATCAGATTGACACTAATCTCAACTAATTAAATAATCCATGTTTGAATTTAACTTATACCTTAAATCTTTGTTCTTTGGACATCTATGATTAGGTTAGATTTTTTCTCATGAAAGTAACTTTGTATTATAACTAATGTTAGGGAAAATGACTTAGTAGTTGAGAACCCTAACTCCACGCTTCTCAAAATCCTACATGTAAAATTCAAATCAATCTCAATTTTTTACAACTTACTTGACAAGTCCCCTACTTATAACTAAGGTTTGAGGACTACATCAAATATGATTCCTCGTCAACATGCTTTTTGCCAAGGTGTCCAAAACAGCCCCAAAAAAGGTGAGACAAATAGTCATGCAAAAATGATACCCATACTTGTGCAGTTGGTGTGGCATCACATGATTGGTTTCTTTTTACAACTAAGAGTACATTTCATTCAATTAAGGATAGTCATCATAACATTAAAAAATTTATAGTCACAACTATTGGTGTAATGTTGTAAAAAAATGGACATTGAAATAAGCATAGATATTAAATCAGCAAATGTGGGTATTGAATCAGCAGCTGCTATCACAACCATTAGAACACATTTAGATATTAGATCTAAAATCATTTGTAAGAGAGCTAATTAGTTTGATTCACATAAGTTTGCAAGGTTAAGAAGACATGCGAAAGGATACATAAATGTATTTCACATCATTCATTGCATTGCTTTTGGAAAATTTCACCAATCCTACTCATTTGAGGATAAAGGGCGGAAAATAAATACTCTCAGGAAGATAGAATATATTTGCAAAAGCTTATTCAAACACCATATTGATAAATATTTCCTGATTGAAATTTGGGCTGTGAAACATAGCAGGGATATGGGAAGGAAATATATTTTATTGCTCTTTTATCATTTATCATTGTAGATTACACAAGATCAAGATTTATTAAAAACAACATTTAGTTCTAGCAGCCCTGCTTTATTTTTTTTTGCAGCACTTAAAATCTAGATTAAAACAAATCGCAAGCTGTACATACAACTTGAAACAAATTAACACTTTTTTCTTTATAGTTACTATCTGAATCAGTATTTGCATTATTGCTGAAGTTATACCAAATATAAAMTTTCAAGAAAAATAGAATAGGTAGAACCAAAAGCATGATATGATTCAGATTATCATTGATCCCTTCATATTTGTTGATGGAGAGAGTTATTTCACAAAGAAAGTTGTTCAAATTACAAATGAGCAACTTAACAGAAACAAAGAAACAGTTAATGAGACACAATGAACTTAGATGAAGATGGTATATAATCCATACAACAAATTAAGATGGGGTATAATCCATACAAAGTAGGCCATATTTACAAAGGCTACAGATAGACGATCAATGAGTACCTATTCAAAATTTCAGTCAAGCAGTGGAGTGTGATGCCCTAAACAAGTCCAAAATTTTTATTAATCCAAATGTTATCTTTGCTTCTAATCTGCATTTTCATTCTTCAAAGAGTGCAATTTTGGTGATGATGTCTGATTTATATATGAAACTGAATATTTTTAAACCACAAACGCATGAGGAAACATTAAATCTGCACCTTCTCATATGATCTTGGCGATTAAATTGACCTTTCTTAGTAGAGAATGGGAATTCATAATGAAGTCAAGTAAAACTATCCTTAGAACAAGCCATCGGTTTTGTTGGGCATCCCTCTCTTGAAAACCTTGAAAAAGCATTCCCTCTCAAAACACCTAGATATCTCAGCTTTGTCTCCTTCTTCTATCAATGTTTTGTCGAAGGCTCTGTATTTTACCGTTGGAGATCGCAGCCTCAAATGGCTTCTCAACCTCATTGTTTTCTGTATCTGTATGCCTCCATAATAAGCAGCAACAGAAAAAAAAATACATCGAAGCAGCGTTCTATTTTGTTTTTGCAGGTGATGCGAGTCTGGAGCAAATATTTCGTAGAGCTGAGCCCGGCTGAGATATCTTGAGTGGCTTGGGCGGGAGACAGAGATTTGAAATTCAAATTCAAACTTAACCGCCAGTTGTATATTATGAATGAGTGTGATAACTGGATTGCGTAGAAGTTGCAGCGACCGTAACTGTCGAGTGTCAAAGGAGTGCAGCTACAAACAGAACGGAAAACACGGAAGATGCAAATGGAAAGAAGAAACAGACTGAACAGAAGGGAAGTGGGCCCAGAGCCACCTAAGGAGTCAAACCTTAGTGTGTGATCTTTAAGCCGTCCCCTTTTTAACCCTCTCTTCAACCGATAAAAGTTCATGAAACAGAGCGCTACAATCGCGTAGGAAGGGTCGTCGGGATTTCTGTCGTTGAATCCATTTGTGCGATGGAAGAAGTTCAGCTTCGATTCGGAGATATCACCTCTGCAGATCTCAAATTGTGGTTGAAGGGCCCAAATGACGAAAAATTCGAAAGAAATCCAGTTCATCTGCATTCCGCCATTCTCAAAACATCAAAATTTTATGAAGTCATGTTGTCTGAGCGCTGGTCATCCGGTAAACTGACCGAAATAAGCGTAACTACTTCTCATAGTTTTGATGAGTATTTAAAATGCATTCAACTCATGTATAGCGAGCGGGTGTATTTCTCCAATGTTGAGGAATGCCTGGCCGTTCTTTTAGTTGCTTCTGAATTGTTGGCTGATGAGTGCATCAACAAATGCATGCAATATTTGGAAGCAGTTCGCTGGAGTGGGGAGCAAGAGTTCCAAATTCGAAATGTGGTCACTTCTCTAGGATTGAAAGTTTTACCAGATTTAGCTGACAGGCTTGATAAGGACTGCTTCTACAATATCAAACAAATGGTCTCTCTTCTTCAAGGTAACCAGGCCAACAGAAATAGGGAAGATGCGGAGAAATATTTAGGGGGCATCTTCCACGAAAATGCACATCGAGATGTTGTGAAAATATGCGGGTCTGAACTTTTGCTAGGGTTCAAAACATCCATACGTTTACGTGATTTCTCAGCTATAAGGTCGCTCTCTAAATTTATCGAACATTGTAACGGAGACATACTTGAAGAAGCATTTCAAAGCTTTTAGTGAAGATAAAACATTTATCAAGCATGTTCAGGATTTGAAGATACTTGGAGAAGCATTCGACGCTTTTGGTGAACATAAAAAAATTATCAAGCGTCTTCAGGATTTGAAGATACTCGAATATAAACAAAGTTATACAGAACATAGTGACGTTGTGTTCTGCACTGTAATCTGGTTTATGAAGGCCATAGGAGATGGAAATATAATAATTTCAAGAATTTCTCGGAGTTCTTTCATCACCAGTTGGCTCCCAATCATGAGAGAATTGTGTCATGGAAGAGCTGAAAAACTTGATGAGCTTGAGAATGCAGTTTTTAATGTTGTTGAGAACCTACCTCATGTGGACAAGATGCGTATTTGCAATTCATGCCTAGAGCTCTGCAAGAAGTATGACATGGACTTAGTGTGAAAATTCCTATTGCAGTCACTGATTATTAATCTCCTATCTCATAAGGATTATTTAACTGCTGAAAATAAATTTACAGCTGAATATCGAAAAATAACACAACTGCAACTTCACTAAAATACG
>MU226464.1:53781-65772 GCA_018584345.1 Thuja plicata
ATTAAGACAACTCAATAACCACCAACAAACTTGGTTATGAGGTGTCACCTAAAAAGAGCCAATATTAAATAATAATTGTTTTTATCCTAACAACATTTGTTTGACAAAAACAATCATTTTCTAATTTATGGGTCTGGACAAACAGCTGTCCAAAACTACCCATAACTAATAATGTTAGCTGTCCAAGCTACCCATAATTAACACTTAGCCATGCCATTAACTTTGTTTAAAGATCGGCTAGATGCTCATTACAAATCCACATCAAAGCAGTAAGTAGTATATTGTCTTATTGAATCCATTTAGCTTTACTTCATTGCTTTCATTCGTAGATGCTTGGGCTACAGTTAGTGTTTGAGCTATGGCAGTTTTTGAACTTGGAAAGTGTCTGCAATGCTTCCTGTGTTTTAGTAACAGAGAAGTTAACCTACTAGTTTTCTTCTGTTTGTCGCTGTCAGATACGGCTACTCTGGTTATTAAAATCTTACTGAATCTATTATGCCTTCTACAATGTATTAGAATGAATATTATTATATTTTTCAAAATGAGTCCTTGTATTAAAATCTGCCCTTCTTCATCGGTCAATATGTTTAAGTTTAGTTCATATTTTACTTTTAAAACACTCATGGTATGCCGCGTTATATATGTAGTTGTCCCTCTATCGTTGATCAATTGACTAAAAACTTGTTAAGATTTGTATTTTTATTTCAATGTAGCTGATTCCATTTAACATGGCATAACATTTCAAATATCAACAGATGCAAATATATACGCTTTGTTAAGATTTCCTAATAGATTTATTAAAAAATATTATATTTTCTGAGACCGCATTTAGAGAGATGCTGCAAAATAATATTTGCGATTTATCCTAGGATTAACTCTACACGCTTTCCCAGTTCGAAAAATACTGACAGCCTATTCGCCAAATTCTTCTTCAAAGGTTATATAACAGGAGCTACAAAGGTTATATATAACAAGAGCTACAAGGCAGCCAAGTTCCTGCCAAAAAGTGAAAGGACCGGTTTGCTTTTGTTTTGTTATGTTTGCAATGTTTGTTACCTAGTTTTGGCAGAGATAACATTTAATGTTATCTCAAGGGATCAAAGATTCAGGTTAGGAAATACATAAGCTAATATGTCATACTTTCATTGACATCTGGCATCAAAAAAACTTTATTATCTAGCAACACTTAGTGAGTCCAATACCTGCCCCACATCTCTACTATATGCATAGGATGTTTAGTACTGCACTCGCTCCATGCAACGCCAAAATAGTGTAGAATGAGGATAGAGAAGCACCTAATCGGATGTGCACAAAGATAAACATAGTTTCTCCTACTGCATTCTACATAAACACATCTTTTTAAGGCATTCTATCAGATAGTCATGTGCCTTGTCTATGTTTCCACACTTTGACAAAATTTCCCATATTTCATGCTTTGATGGATGTCTATACCCTGTTCCAAAGCTCCCATTTCAGCACATACAGGGATAATGCTGATAAATGTTGTCAAGCCTAGCTTACCTTCTCCACAAATCCTTTTTTTTTTTTTTTGTTTGGATATTATGGCATTTCATGTGAGCACATTTCTTTGAGGTATTGTGTCAAATAGTTCAACTACCTTGTCTATGCTTCCATATTTTCAAAACCAAAAAAACATTATCTTTTGAAAAAACCCAACATAGATACGAAAGGATGATAAAATGCTCTGTATTTTCAAGACTTCAGTCGTACATGATAAATCAAATGTAACAGTAGAAATTACACATATCTGCACCATTCAGTATTCAATATAAATAAAAATATGCAGAGAAAATCATGATACAACAATCATGAAGTTGGGGGCTTAGAAGCTAGAGAAAATCATTATCCTTTAATTCTGTACAGTCTATTATATCAGAGAAGCAAAGGGGCGATTGTTTATAGTTAATGGTACACATTAAAATAGCAGGTTGAAAAATTTATAATGAAATCCATGAAAAAGCATTCCACATTTCGTATACATATCTAGTAGAGCAATTACAATTACAATGTTTAATAAAAATCCCCCTTCTGTTTGCTTTCACAAACTATGAGATGACACTCTGTTACACAGTTTGCATTGTTTCAAAGTTTGTATTCACAGCATCATACTTTCTCAAGCTAGTGTACTGAAAACACATGAATTGGAACAACTTACAAGCTCAAATGAACTATTGTACTGAAAACACGTGAAGCTTAAAAGAACTAGGTAGTGTACTGAAAACACATGAATTGGAACAACTTGTGAACTCAAAAAAGGGGAAAAATTTAACCTGTCTTGTAAGAAAAATTTAAAACTGCTAAACATAAAAGACTATAACTTCTTAATAGAAGTTATAAGCATCTATAATGTAGCACTTTGACTATCAGATTCCAAAGCTGCTATGGGATTGGTATTGTGCGAGAGGTTTGATATGGTAGATGTTGTCCCGACTCTGTATTTTTTTATACTCTAGTAACCAGCTTCAGGGTATTATAAATCTGATTCAGATTGTATAGATTGCTTCCAGGTTTGTCTTTATAACTGAAACTATTCAAATTCTCTTTAAATATACCACATACATCTATTTAAATATACCAGACATCTATTTGATTCTCGTGTATAAATTGGTTTGTTGACATGAGGCTTTTCTTTTTCCATCTTGTCATGGTCATAGCCTAAGTCACAAGGTCCATATTCGGTAAAATAAAAACAGATTATCCTGTCTACACAAGACAACATGCTTGCAGTGTTTGCACAAATCTAGCTTGTTAGAGAGTATGGTATAATGATACTACCTTAACAGAAAGATATGCCATGTGTTCTACTTCAGCCCTTACGATTTCTATGCTAGATATGTATTTAAGATGATTGTTTATGGTATGTGCAACAAAAGTGCTGTCAAAAACCTAGAGTTAAAGGAATGGATAAAACTTTAGTTTGAATACTATAACTCTTTTCTTTTCTGATATTCATGACCTTTTTCTAAAATCCTATGCAACATAGGCTAAGTATGGGTTCTTACTTCTTCGAGACAATGTAGACTTTGTTTATAAAAATTTCAGATTTTCATAGGTAAATGTATTGCAAATTATCCTAATACAACCCAGTAAAAAATTGTACTTATGAATATATGTTTCTTGAAAAGCGTCTACGGCAAGTGATAAACTCTAGAGGGGCTATGTACCATAAATTTGTACCATATTCAAAGTCTTTTATTTTAAAAATAAAGAAAACTCATTGTACCCTCCCCAAAGATGATCCCCTGCAACTCATCTCATCCCTGCATCTTTACAGATCATAGAAGCTCTCTTTAGTGTTCATTTTAGTTTTGCCCACGAATATGAAAAAGCCTAGAGGTTAATTGTTGAGAAGATTAAGAGGAAATTAGGCAAGAACCAGAGAAGATTAGGCAAATACTTCGCAATTAAAGTTTGAGAAGATTAAGAGGAAATTTGAGAAAAAAAGAACCTGGTCCCGAACACGAGCGAAATTTAAAAAAATGCATTGTTATTAGTGCCGAACGCGCCTATATTAAATTCAAAAACCTGCGAAATTCTATCAGAACGAAATTAACGCGCCTCGTAAAAATCATGATAAAAAATTGGCATCAACTTCTGCTTTCCAGTTTTTGTTAGGTAGAAAATAGATGGATCTTTTTATTCAATTTGCAGTTTTTTTGTTATTAGATAAAATTTATTTCTATAGTAATAGGTTTTTTTTTTGAAATCATGGTTTTGACTTTAAGTGTATGAATTCAAAATATTGAATTTTTTTAAAGTTATTTTCATTTTGAACTTAAATTTACTAAATCTATTGTGTTGTCTAATTAAGAAATGTTAGAAATATTTTTTATTAAGATTGTTATAAGTGAATACTGTTGATTAATTTGCATATTAGAGAGGCTTAATAGAATCATGTTGGCTTGTGTAAGTGTTACATATACCTAATAGTTACCTTAACCTCAGTGAAAGCGTGGATAAATTGTTGTTCCTAAATTATAAGCTTGGCAATCCAAATATTTTATAAACCAAAATTTCTTCCTTGAATCTGGCTATATTGAGCTGATTCTTAAACAATTATGTCCTTTGATAAGTAGGAAACAATTTTTACAGCAAGTCAAATTGTGATATTGCTATCAAGATTCAACTTTGTAGCTTTTTGAGTCAAAATCATTGACCCATGTTCCATCTCTCATGACAATGAATGAAACACTTCGCACTCAGTTCTCAAGCTAGGAAACTTTATGGTTAAGCATGCTTGAGCTGGAGTAGTATTGGGATGGGTGACCTCCTGAAAAGTCTTGGAGCTTCACCTATGTGAGCTTTATCATGAGAGATGGTATTCTTGTGAACCACTATTCATTAAACATAGATCAATGAGTTTAACTATAAAAAACTACACAATTGAATCCTGATAGCAATATCACAGTTATTTACTTTGTCATCAACAATCAACCACTAAATGAAAGAGTTTATAATAATTTAGAATGTTAATTTTCAAGATTTCTCTCACTTTGCGTGTTGAAAAGACGTAAATCAAATTAGTTATAGTACTTTTATCAACCCATTCCGAACTTAAATTATTCTCTAATCTGATCGACTCATTTCAACTTAGCTAAAGGTCAAGATATTAAGCATTATAATTTGGTGGTTAATATTTTATCAATTTTTCATTATTGTGAAGGAACATAACCATCTATATTTATTTGTATTTAGATTTTTTTAATGTTATTTATATTGTTTTTTAAATGATTTTATTTTATTTTATTTGATGGAGTATGTAGATTTTTTTAATGTTATTTATATTGTTTTTTAAACGATTGGATTTGATAGAGTATATAATGGAACATAGATTCTCAAAGTTTCTAAGAGTAATTTTGGTAGTGATTTTATATAGTGATTGGATTATTTTGTAATTTGTAAAAAAATATTGATGAGGAGTTAATATTTTGTGAAATTCATCACTATTTTGAAGATATGTATATTAAATGGTCATGCTACAATAATAATAAAAAATCTAATTTTTTTTATATTTGTAATATATATTTTGGAATGCAAGTAGCGGATGGTAAGTACATTTATTTAATTTTTTTATTTAAATTTAGTTTTTAAATTTGTTATTTGTTCTCATTATTACAATCAAGAATTTTACATTGAAGGAAGAATATAGTTTTCTTTTGATTGGTAGTTGTGTATGATTGTACAATTTTGGGAAGAGTTTTTAATTGATTATTTTTATTGCAACGTTATAGCTTTTTCTATAAATAATAGAGTAGCAAAATAAAGACCCTCTATTGTCCCAAGATCTTTGAAAATTTTAACAAAAGTAGGATGCACATATTTTGATTGGTAGTTGTGCATGATTGCTCAATTTTGGGAGGAGTTTTTAATAGATTATTTTTTATTGCAGCGTTATAGCTTTTTCTATTAATAATAGATTATCAAAATAAAGACCCTCTATTGTCCCAAGATGTTTGAAAATTATTAAAAAAGTAGGATGCACATAACTTGCAAGCAACTTGCAAATCAAAATACTTTGAATGCCTAAATTGAATTTGTTGCACATAACTTGCAAGCAACTTGCAAATCAAAATAGTTTGAATGTCTAAATTTGTTTTACAAATTTAATTCAAAGAAGATGGAAATTTGTTCTATTTGCTATCTAATTTGTATTGGATATTACACTATTCTCCCATTTGCTAGCATAACAAATTCAAAGGATGGATGGGATGCTCTGCAAATTACGTACCAAGGATTTGTCAAAACTAGATTATTAGGTATTCAAACATTTCAAAGAGATTTTAAAATTTCGAGGATAAAATAAGATTAGCCCATTTGAAAATATATTACTAGGAAGCAAGGGAAATTGTAATAGAGAAAACAATTATAATTTTATTGAGAAATTTTCTCCTAAATTTCATTAATGATGATAGTCATTGAAAAAACTAATGATCTAGCTACATTAAAAGTGGTAAGATGATAGGTTCTTTGCAATCTCATATGTATGTAAGTATTGATGAAAAATATGTAACTCTTTCTCACTCCTATATCTTAAGGGGAGTCTTATGCCAACAAAGGATGTGGTAGAGGAAGATGATGAAGTTATATGGACAAAGAAGCACCCAATACAAGCATTTTGATCAATATGAAATAATGAATTCAAATAAACAAAGAAAAAATCTAACTTGAATAAGTCAATGAACAACTATATTAAAGAATCTTCTAAATATATGAATCACTCATATTATTCACATAAAATTAAGTTTTTAAATGAACATAAAAAAGTTGTGTAAAATTAAATGGCATATAAATATCATGAATTTTTTTTTCAAATGAGATAAATCTATAAGAAATCAAGTTAAATTTGTTGTTGCTAAAGAGGTTGATGAAATGAGAAAAAATTCTCTCCTAGTGAAGACTAAAAAAGGAGAAATTACTTGTATTACAACATAGTTAAATGAGGAAGGCATGATGCCCCTAGTGTGACATGATCATGACATAAGGTGTAATGAATGGTCGAATACATAAAAGACAATAGTAATGTGTAACTACCTAATAGAAAGGTAAATAGATCATTAATGGTGTCATGCAACAATTATCAATGTGTAGCTAAATCAATAGATAATTATATAAACAGTAGACATAAGATGTGACTAGTAGTAATAGTATCAATATTTGATAATCAACCTTGATGACATGTTGATATATAATAAAATACTTGTATTAAAACATAGTTAAATGAGGAAGGCATGATTCCAATAGTGTGACATGATCATGACATAAAGTGTAAGGAATGGTCGGATACATAAAAGACAATAGTAATGTGTAAGTACCTAATAGAAAGGTAAATAGATCATTAGTGGTGTCATACAATAATTATCAATACGTAGATAAAAAAATAGATAATTATATAAACATTAGACATAAGATGTGATTAGTAGTAATAGTATCAATATTTGGTGATCAACCTTGATGCCATGTTGGGATATAATAAAAATAAGAATATTTTTTTGGCTTTGACGATGTATACTTTAGGGATTAATCTAAAATTGTACTACCAAAGACATTCAAACATATTTTGTTTCTTTGATGTGATAATTTGTAAAATGTCCTACACATAATCTTCTACATTCCATGTCTGAGATCATAAGACAATTACATCATGATCCTTTTGTATATAGCTCTATTTATTTTCCTTTGTATTTAGGCCTTCACATGACCTCTCTCTTCTCACAACATTTTTGGCTTCATTCGCACTACTTTGTTCTACCTCTCTTCAACACTACTATTTCTTTAGATTTTTATTTGTCTTACCATTCAAATCTCTTGCAACTATAATTTTCCCATATTGGTCTACACTATGTACTTTTTGTATTCTCCCACACAGTCTCCACTACTTATCCCCCTATAATTAAGATCTTTACATATCTTGCAAACTCAATTCTCATTTCCCTCTACCTATCTTTTGCTCTCCCCCCAATCCTCTTCTCTTTCCATGAAAATAAGACCTTAGGAATTTCTTGAATACTCTTCTTAGCCAATTTTCAACTGATTGGTGTCACTTTGGATGTTAGCAAAGGTTTACTGAACATGGTTCTATGTTGGCCAATTAGGTTTTCTTGAAAGTTTATAGCATCTTTTTCAATAATTCCATTTTGTGCATATCTTGCAATAATTCCATCCACAAGGTAGCTTTGAGGTAGTCAAATAGTTCATGTGACTATTTTTTGCTTCCACATTTACATGCATGTAGACTTGGAGATTTGCAACTACAACTTCTATTAAAAAATAATTACCCTTTGTGATTTGATCAATGTTTATGCCTCGAACCAAATCTTCCACATTTAAAGCCTATAAAGAAAGTAGATATTACATTTATCTTTCATATCACACCTAAGTGAACAAAAAATTGAATTCGGTAATCTAGAGAGATATCAAACAAATCTAAAGGAAAATTGAAGAAAATATCGATGAATATTTTTGGTCATGTTAATTGTCAACTCACTTGGGTGCTCTTGAACCATTAATGATGTTCAAATTTTGAATTATAAATTAGGAAGGGACAAGTTTATGACACTAATGTCACCCTTGTGATCATAGGATTGTCCCAAAATGGGATGATAGTAAAATGCATGTGGAAACCACCAATTGAAGGTAAATCCATGGAGAAATAATGTAGTGAATGATTAACAAGCTATGTAAATGAATAAAATGACTAGGGGAATGAATCAAAATTTGCATATGATTAGAACGTTTGACATTATCTACACATGTACTTTAATATTATGTCAAAATATAGACATAAACTAAGTAAAAAATGACATAGGTATATAGGCTTCATGCCCTTAAATTTATATGTTATTTATTTAATTTTTTTGGGTTAACCATGGCTTGCATTTCAACAACACCAAATGCATATTACTATCATGAGAATTATACTTTGAATTATAACCCCATTATCTATAGCTTTTAATTATATTTAGATGAAATAGATTGTTATGTGTAAATTTCCAAAATCAATAAGAGATACAAAACAAGCACAATAACACAAATGTGAGCAAAGTTGACCAAGTAAATAAGCTGGAAAATAAATGTACTTATAGGAAGAGTGATTGCGTCGAATCAGAAGTCAAACCCATAACTCAATGAGTGGTGTCAATTTGTCTCCCACTAAACAGACATGAGGTGTCAAAATGGAATCGAAACCTCTCTAATCAATTCCTAAATGATGACAACTTGTATGAACAAGTGTCAAATAGACATGGATGACTAAGTCATCTTAATTAAGCCTAAGTGTAGATAAATAAAATAAATACACTAACACCGCCCTTTAAGCACAACTTAGGAGGGAAAAATAAAAATGAATCCTCGCTACTAGCTTACTAGCTTGGTGAGGTAATCATGAACAATGAAATCTCCCATGAATAGATAAAGATAGAAAACCTAGTGGGAAAAACTATCCTCCAAATAAAGAGATAAGAATAGAAGAAGCCTAGAAAGCACCCCCGCAAGGATGATGGTGTTGCTGATGCAGACCACATACCAAGAAGATCTTGTAGATGAATGAACTTGGTTTTTTGTGAAGGGTTTGGTGAAGATGTCAACAACCTACTCTATAGACTAGTAAAATACTAAGTCAATGATCTACTCTATCATAAGCTCTCGAATGTAACACGTATGAATATATATGTGTTTAGTTCATTAATTGAAAACAAGATTCATGCATACCTGTATGGTGTTCTAGTTATCATAATAAATAATTTTAGGCTGACTGAAAGATATACCAAACTCAGAAAGAATGCATTGAAGCCACATGGCCTCAATAGCTTAGTTAAAAACCCTCCTGAACTCTGCTTCTTGCTAGACCAATAGATAGGACCTAAACCAAGTAAAAAATTGTACCTTGGAGTGGACTTGTTATACACTATATCACCAACCCAATGTGAATCTGTAAAACCAACCAAGTACCATGAAGATAATGAAGCATCCCCTTCACTTCTTTCCAATGCAACTCATGAGGTTCCTACATAAATCTGAATACCATACAAATTTCATATGAAATGTTTGGCCTAGTATGAGTCAGGTTAATAAGACTACCAACAAGTTGTTGATACAAGGTAGAATCAACCAAAGATGTAGTACAATAAGTCTAAAGCTTGGCTCCAGATAGAAAGGGAGTCAGACATGGTTTAGAAGTATTCATGTGAAACTGAGCAAGTAAATCAAGAGTATACTTATGTTGATTAAGAGTAATCCTTGAAAGTGACTATGAAATCTCAATACAAAGGAAGTAATGCAATGAACCCAAGTCTGTCATGGAAAATATATTGTGCAATGAACCCAAGTCTGTCATGGAAAATCTATTGTGGAGTGATGTCTTCACTGTTGTAATGGTAGATAAAGTACTTCCAGTAACCAAAAGATCATCAACATATAAAAATAGTATCAAAATTGAATCATCATGCCACAATAGGTACACATTAGAATCTAAATGGCATCTAGTGAAACATGAAGATAGGAGGTAGGAATCCATCTTGACATACCAAGCTCTAGGAGCTTGTTTGAAGCCATAGAGAGATTTCCTAGGTCTAAAAGCCACTGAGCTTGTTCATGTTGATTTCCTCCTCTACATATTCATGAAGAAATGCACTCTTCACATCCATATGACATACATCACCTGCATGTATTGGGGATTCAGCAATTGTGAGTCTAATAGAGGTCATCCTAGAAATTGGTGCAAAGGTTTCTATGTTGTCAATTCCTATAACTTGTGAAAAACCTTTGGAAACCAATCATGCTTTGTACTTGTATAATATAAAATGGTGATCAATGGCAGACCCTCACTTTCTATATACATTGGAAGACCAAAATTTGACCCTTAGGCCAAATGTAATTTGCAAAATCCAAAGAGATGAAGGGATGCAAATGCAAGATCTGGCTAAAGGGTGATTTGGGTATTTCCTATATGGCTAGAAATCTATGAAGAGGAATGGAGGAGACCTTTTATATTATGAAAGAAATGATTGCTAGCAAGATGTAATATAAAATCTAACTCATGAAAGAAAGTGCTCAAAGGGAATGAGAATGCAGATGTACTCACCTTGAAGGCTAGTAGAGGACACAACTTCAGATCTATAGAAACATTTTTAGACTAAACTGAAACTGGAAACAGATCGGGATCCAGAAACCTCCAAGCTGGAGCTCTTTGCTGTGAAAATTTGAGTGATGTAGGAATAGGTCGAATTTGGCTCGACCTATACCCAGGTATAGATTGAAGGTGGTTCGACATATATCTTAGAGGGTTTAAACTGAAGGTCTCCGGACTGTGACTAATAGTGTGCTTCCAGATCTCCAATTTAAAACTCAAAACTCCACGAATCTACACCTGCACACAAGAGAAGGGAAAATTATTTGGGGAAGGGGCTTGCCTTGGTCAATCCCTTGTTTCGGAATTAACCTCAAATTTAGATAAAGGAAATGCTATCATGAAGTACAGATTAAACAACAATGAAGTATATCAGGCCATGTAAATGCATTTGTGCCTAGTATGTGATCAAATACATTGATGCAACAGCCTTGACTCAAGACAAAACAAAAAGGAAATCTTCTAAGACCAAAACCTCATGTAGTAGATGTTGTAATTCGCATCAATATTGAATTTAAGAATAAGACAAAGAAGAATTGAATGGATGAATGTAGATCTCTTCCCTTGATGTCCAAATTCTTTGTCTACTATGAAGAAAGAAGATAAATCTATAGAAGAAAATGCATGAATGCTTGATGTATGATGAATGAATGCCTTCAATGAATGCTTTCTTTCCTGAACTCCTTGAATGCAAACTAGCTTGCTCAATAATGCTTGCATGAAGATCCTATATGAAAAATGAGAGGGAGAGGTCTTCTTTTATAGTGATTTCGGGGTGGGTGATACCACAATAGTGGGTTACACTTTTCGGGAGGAAGGAATTCGTCCCGAAAAGCGTGACCCACTAAAACAACTTTGTTTGTTTCGATCAAAAATGCTAATTAATTTCGATCGAAATAGACTAACTTTCGATTGAAAGTACCTAAACTAGGTACTTTTGATCGAAAGTAACCTAGTTACTTTCGATCGAAAGTAACTAGGTTAGTTTAGCGGAATAAACCCGCCGAAACAGTCATTGTGACTGTTTCGGCTGGGTTGAAAGCAACAGTGGCTGCGGGCATCCGTTTCATCAAACGTCAATACATCAGGTTTTTCACGTTTCTAATTTCCATATTTTATTATTTTATAATATATATTGTTTGTATATATGTATTTTAATGTTTTTTAAAATATATTGTTTGTAAATATGTGTATATATGCATGTATATGTGTATATATACATGTATATGTGTATATATGCATGTATATGTGTATATATATGTGTATATGCATGTATATATGTGTATATATATGTATATATGCATGTATATATATGTATATGTGTATATATGTATGTATATGCATAT
>MU226464.1:69482-110084 GCA_018584345.1 Thuja plicata
TATTGGTATTAGGGGAAAGATCGTTTCTGAGAGAATTCATAGCATCTTCGATCAAAGAACTCTTGTTTTCCAGCTTGATGCATCTGTTTTTGAGTTCGACCAGGTCGCTCTGCACCCATTTATCCAAGTTGTAGCTATAGATTGACTTATTTTTTTCTATTTCCAGGGGGGACATAACTTATAATGTGAAAAATGCACCTAATTTATCTAATACACCATTTCAATTTGATGTCATTAATGAGAAAAATGCACATAATCAAAATGAAAATATTCAACATACACCAATTGAAACGATGGGGATAAATGCACCTAATTCAACTAATGAACCATTTCAATTTGATAAAATTAATGAACAAAATGCACATAATGAAAATAAAAATGTTCAACATACACCAATTGAAAAATGGGGATAAATGCACCTAATTCATCTAATGGAAATGTAGAACATCCAGTTGTGTTAACACCTCCTAGAATAATTTGTAGAGAACCAAAGTTTCTAATTGACATTAATGAAATTATTTTGAGGCCAATGCATGATAAAATGTCAAAAAGAAATTGTAGAAGAATTGTTAAAAATATTTGGAATAACTATTTTAAAAAACTGAAACAAAGTGAAAGATGTCGAGTAGTTGTTGAAATGATTAAGAATCTGAGATTTAGAGAGACAATGAGAATTGTGGGGTTGAGAACATCTAAAAATAGTACTGAGAGAACCATTGTGAGAAATCTATTCGATGCATACCAAGCCATTGGTTCAAAATCACGCAGTAAAGATGCTAATTTTACTCGATGTTTCCTCACATATAATAGGAAAGGAAATGGAAAAATATCGTATAGTAAGAAAAATAAGGAAGTCATTAAGGATAGGTAGATAACCATTACAAAGAGCCTTATACAGGTGATACAAAATTGAGGAATCAAACACTAATTCTATTTGGTCATTCTCAGGTAGACTCCCACGCAAGGACAAGGTTATTGTTGATGCATTAAGAACATCAATTGAAAAGTTTTGGCTTGAAAACACAAGGGTTTCACCCAACAAAGAGACATTGTTAGGAGGAGAATCAAATCTACAAATCGTATGCCACATCCAAAAGACATTTTGGATATGAAACAACCACAGTTTTATGAAAGATTCCTCCAAAGAGTTCATCAAATTAAAATTAGTCAAAGATTTTTTGAAATGAAAAAACCCTTTTACTTCAAGATTAATCATGCGTGTACCACATGTTGTTGCAGGGTACATATTGAATTTTCCATGCATTATGATATATATCGTCATGTTTAAATTGTAGTTTAAACACTAACACTATTTTGCAAGAATGTGGTCTTCAAGCACCTCCTATGTCATCAAGAGATTTTATGTCAAGTGTATTATGAAATCAAGATGATGGTTTCATTTATTATAAGATGATGTGTTTGAATGGATCTTGTAGTGCATGTGGTGGTATGAGAAAGTTGTGGATATGTCACCATCTAGAGAGCACAAATGAGATTGGAAATACACTAGTTTCTTTTGGAAAATACAAGACAATAACTTATGATCTAAAAGATGGAAAAGAACTTAAGAGGTGTGACTTAGTGAAAAATGACATATGTGTAGCTGATTTTATGAATAATTTTCAAGAGAAACTAGTTTATGAGTACATACGTCATTCACATAGATCTAGGTGGTTGGATGAGCAATTCAAGATATGTAAGGACACTTTCCCCCTTGGTACTATTGTCACCATTATTGATTTTTTGAGAATTATACACTTAAACCTCAGAATGAAGTGCAAGCATTGTATTTACATTATATACAAGTGATGATCTTTGTATATTCTTGCATGCACATCATAGCACATCCGCAAATAGAAAGGTTTTAAGAGAGTATCACTTCTAGATCAGTGACAATCGCACACATTCATCATATTTTGTGCAACGTTGCTTCAAAGTTTTCTATGAGAATTTAAGGGAAAGAGGTATTGAATACACACAACACATAATATGGTCAAACAATTGCACCTCACAATTCAAGAATGCAAGGATGTTCTATTGGTTGAGTAGGATGCATGTGACAAGTGGCGTTCAACATTTTTTGGAATTTCATCGAGGTGGGGCATGGAAAAGGAGAGCATGATGGTGTGGGTGCATGTGTAAAAAAATCTCTTGCTAGAGAGGAATTGAAGTATGAAGGTGGTGCAGAGTTAATAAATGCAGAAACAATTGTGCAATGGCACAACTCTACGATGGGAATAGGTAATGAAGGTAAGTATATGGTTAATAGAATTTTTTGGTTGATAGGCGAATGATGCGAAGGACATCAAAACACATTCTCTAAATCTATAAACACTTCATTATCTACAAACATTCTTTCTTCATACTTCATTTCTCTATCTTTATGAGCATCAAAACATTTTTCATTCTTCAAATACTTCATTAGCTTTCTTGAAGCTGCATCGAAGATGGTCTTTGACTCTACATATGATAACTTTCTTGCTCTTTAAACATAGATCAAACGCTCATAATCCTTGTAATATTCCAATAACAATGACATCGACTCAATGTAACAACATCAACTTATCCATTAAACAATACTCATTTCATGAAACAAACTCAACCTTACCACTAGACTATCTTTTATGATAGTTTACTGCCTTCTCAGATAGATGTCTACTCCGAGAGTAATACCTTTTTAACCACACACTATTTCGTCAATCCATCTGGTGAAAGACTGCGTAGTTATGTTTCTAAAAACACATTAAAATCTTAAGGTAATCCAACGGTCTGTTTGAAACTTGTGCCCCCCGTACTGGGACCACTGTTGTCAAACTTGGGACTGTCACAAAAACTATTACATAAGCCAAATGGATGATTGTTTAATGTCGACTGTCAATAAAAGCCATTACATGTAATAGTACTGACCATTACTATTTCTTTAAACCATAACACAGAACCCGATTCATAACATTGTTAAACTCTTTTAACAAAACCCACAGTCAAGAAACATATAATAATCTATCAATATAGAACTCTTCCAAAACTGATCTGCATAAGTAAACGACATTAAAGATAAAAGATAAATCAATGAAATTGTAAATGCCATTTGATAGAATCACGATGCATTAAAATCCAAATGCAATACATCACTTGAATGGCTCTCTGGGTGACATCTAGAGAGCCCCAATTCTTTCTCCACTCTCTTGCACTAACTACCATAACCCACTCTTTCTATTGGCTATATCTATTCGGTTACATTTTTTCCATTTATAGAGATTCTTAGACAGTTATAGCCAGAGAGCCCCAATTATTTCTCCACTCTCTTTCACTAACTATTGTAGCCCACTCTCTATCATCTATATCTATTCGGTTACATTTTTTCCATTAATAGAGATTCTTGGACAGTTATAAAACCATTTACATTTTTCTCTTTCAGGTTCATTAAAAAATAAACAACTTAACATAAATGTTAAATGACTTAAATATGTTAATATTATGAAACTTGGTCAGATGTTGAGGTGCCTCTACACCATACTCTCACATTTGAAATATTTCCAAGTCCCTTTGGAAATTTCCAACTGTTTGTGCCTTGTTGTCTACCATCCTCTGTCATGATGCCTCCGCTACTTCCTTGATTTCCTTCAACTTGGACTCCTATCAATGGAGTGCATGATGTTCGTTGTCCACCACTCTTCACGTTGCCACTTCATACCACAACCATATTTCCATCTTACCCACAAAAGATTCTGGAAGATTCTTACCACCCTTCTCTTAGTGGTTGCTCTCTTTGCACCTTCTACCCAGCTTCATCTTGATGGAAACAATACCAAGACCCCTATTGATATATTCACACACGCAATCACAACTGTGTCCTTACTGCAGCTTGGATGGATCAACTTGCAACCATGAATCAATACAATTCTTTACCCTGCCCAAATGTTTTGCGGGATCTGATACCACTTGATACGAAGGACATCAAAAAACATTCTCTAAATCTATAAACGCTTCATTATCTGCAAACATTATTTCTTCATACTTCATTTCTCTGTCTTTATGAGCATCAAAACATTCTGCATTCTTTAAATACTTCATTAGCTTTCTTGAAGCTGCATCGAAGATGCTCTTTGACTCTGCATATGATAACTTTATTTCTCTTTAAACATAGATCAAAGGCTCATAATCCTTGTAATATTTCAATAACAATGACGTTGACTCAATATAACAACATTAACTTATCCATTAAACAATACTCATTTCATGAAACAAACTCAACCTTACCACTGGACTATCTTTTATGACAGTTTGTTGCCTTCTCAGATAGATATCTACTCAGAGATTAATAAATTTTTAACCACTGCCTATTTCTTCAATCCCTCTGGTGAAAGGCTGCCTAATTAGGTTTCTAAAAACATATTAGAATCTTAAGGAAATCCAATGGTTGGTTTAAAACTTGTACCCTTGGTACTGGGACCACTATTGTCCAACTTGGGACTGTCATAAAAACTATTACATAAGCCAAATGGATGATTGTTTAATGCCGACTGTCAATAAAAGCCATTACATAATAGTACTAAACATTACTATTTCTTTAAACGATATCACAAAACCCAATTCATAACACTATTAAACTCTTTCAACAAAACCCACAATCAAGAAACATATAATAATATATCAATATAGAACTCTTCCAAAACCAATTTGCATAAGTAATCAACATTAAAGATAAAAGATAAATCAATGAAATTGTAAATGCCATTTGATAGAATCACGATGCATTAAAATCCAAATGCATTGCATCACTTTAATGGCTCTCTGGCTGACAATGAGAGAGCCCCAATTCTTTCTCCACTCTCTTGCACTAACTAAAGTAATCCACTCTCTCTATCGGCTATATCTATTTGGTTACATTTTGTCCATTTATAGAGATTCTTGGATAGTTATAAAACTATTTACATTTCCCTCTTTCAAGCTCATTACAAAATAAACAACTTCAAAGAAATGTTAAATGACTTAAATATGTTAATATTATGAAACTTGATCAGATAATGAGGTGCCTCTGCACCAACAATTCTAACATTGAAAACTATCTAGATTGTTGTACACTTATAGGATCAAGTGACATGCACTCATTTAGAATTTCAAATGCAAAATTACTAGGTATTTATACTAGATTAATGACATTTTTTTGCTTGTCTTTTATAAATTTTGTGCGGGAGGAATGTGAATCAAAAGAGTGGGTTGACGAATGGTCTTATAGACCTTTGCAACTACTTGATACATATCAAATTCCTAGAGCACTACAATTGAGCCATTTTGAAGCATCAACGTGTTTTGATCACATATCTGACCTAGTTGAACTAGGTAATTTCTTAATTTATTCTTCATTTTGAAATCATTTTATTAGGTGGTTAAGTGTTTAGGGTGTTAACTTATCCCTATATAAATTGTAGATCATGTATATGCAGTTGTTGCAGATGAGAACAATGAGGAAGGGACTGATTACTTTATGTGTTGTTGTATTGAGGGCAAAAAGAAATTGACAACTACATTCATTGATGGAGAGGGTATTGAGTACCCAATAGGATCTGTTGTTGTGACATGGACATGGCTTAGAAGGTACACTATCAAAATATAATGTGTTCTTGTTTGACGACTTTGAGACCTCTTACCATCATTCTATTACACTTTATATGTTGAATTTTGTATTAATTTATGCTTCTATGAAATGAAGGCACCCTATCCAAAAATCCAACAAGTGGTTGTTTGAGGACTATGAGACACATAGACATATTCTGCATTACTCGAACCTTCTTGTTGCAACAAATATTGAATCGATAAAGTATACTGGTAGACCTCGTACGAAGAATTTTTGGAAACTTCATGAATCCAAACACGAGGAAATACATGACACAATAAGGGTTAGAGCTGATCCAAAAGGTTCTCTCAATTAGTTTTGGGCCATCATGAAGAAACATTCTACAAAATGGTAGAATTATTTTGACAATTTTGTAGATAAATTTTGCAACACAATCTAATTTCACTTTTTTGTAAATATAAATGACTATGAAGTGGTCTAAATGCATATTTGGAGACCACATTTTGTATATTGAAAGAAGATCAAATTGTATATAAGAGTGGCCATGGGTTGATTTCTATATACTGAGGGTCTACATTTTGTATAGTTTACTGTGTACCATTTAACTAAGAGGATATGACTGAATTACGATTCATTACAATTATAACAATAGCTCATGCAGTGGATATCTCATGTTTCTCTAAATTATAATAATCGTTCATGTGTAGTATTTATGTATGTATGTTCATTTTCATATTATGTATTTATGTATGTATCTTTGTCATGCATTATGTGTATGTATGTATGTATATATGTATGTATCTCTCTCTCTCTTCCAAAGAAACTACCTTGAAAATATTCTGTTGAACCAAAGTAATAGTCATAATCTACAATTAAAATTATGGTGTTATATGTTATGGTTTTAGGATGTTTGAATTGTTTTACTTCTATTGCTGCCCAATTTGGCTTAGTGCACCTTGGGAACTCTTCGGTTTGACTTGGGTTGGAATGCTCTTGATGTTTTTCAAGTGAAAAAATGTCTCCCCTAATTTTTACCTAACCAGCTGGAGCTAATAGAGGTGACGCTTTGG
Organism: Thuja plicata; assembly: GCA_018584345.1. Classification (NCBI taxonomy): domain Eukaryota; kingdom Viridiplantae; phylum Streptophyta; class Pinopsida; order Cupressales; family Cupressaceae; genus Thuja; species Thuja plicata. Next base: position 76,131 of record MU226464.1, read on the forward strand.
TCCCACGATGAACGGTTTGAAATATTCACCATTGAGAAACTTTCAAGTGAGCAACAATGCAAGTTTTTGCACCAGTCGAGATCGGGTATCCAAATGGAATCTGAGTGGAATCTCCCATAAATGAGCCATATGCTTGTAGCCTTCCCAACATTATTCTTGTGCACTTCACAGATCTCTGATATCTATCATGAGGTCTGAGATATGGCTCTCCAAAAATCGCTGCTCAATTTGGCTTAGTGCACCTTGGGAACACTTTGGTCCGACTTGCGCTGGAACGTTCTTGATGGTAGGAAAGAAAAATAAATTCAACCCTAGCATTAACCCCGCCAACTAGAGATGATGGAGCTAAGTGTTTGGTCCCATGATGAACGGTTTGAAAGATGCACCACTAAGCAACTTTCAACTGAGTAACAATGCAACTTTTGCACCAACCAAGATCGGCTCGCCAAATAGAATCTGAGTGAAATCTGCCAGAACTGAGCCACAGGATTGTTGGAATTCCCAACACGGTCCTTTTGCACTTTACAGATCTCTGATATCTCTCACAAGGTCCTAGATATTGCTCTCCAAAAATCGCTGCCCAATTTGGCTTAGTGCACCTGGGGAAAACTTTGGTCTGACTTGTGCCAGAATGTGCTTGATGGTTCTCAATAGAAATAAGGTCTCCTCTAGCGTTTACCCAGCCAACTAGAGATGATGGAGGTGACAGTTTGGTCTGATGATGAACGGTTTGAAAGATGCACTATTGAGCAACTTTCAACTGAGCAAAAATGCAACTTTTTGCACCAACCAAGATCGGGTCACCAAATGAAATCCATGTGGAATCTCCCATAACTAAGCCACATTCTTGTAGGCCTTCCCAAGATGGTCCTTTTTCACTTCACAGATCTTTTATATCTCTCATGAGGTCTAAGATATGGCTCTCAAAAAATTGCTGCCAAATTTGGCTTAGTGCACCTTGGAACACTTCGGTTAGACTTGCGCCGGAATGTTCTTGATGGTTTTCAAGAAAAAAAGGTCCCCCTAGAATTTACCCAGCCAATTGGAGCTGATGGAGCTGATGGTTTGATCCCATGAAGAATGGTTTGAAACAACAATAATGAAAAATTTTCATAGCAAATTTTAAAAGTTGCTCGACAATATTTGTGCAACTTTTGACAATGTTGCAAAATGTTTCTATTAGGACCTCTCGACCTTTTGAAAGGATTTCAAAGACCCTTAGATCCTATAGTAGGAAATTTATTAGACCAAAAACATCAAAACTACTTATCCTATCATAGGTCATGAGTCTAATCAACCTTAGGTTTATAAAGACACCTTAGATGGATTGACTTTACAATGAGACCAATCTAATCAAAATGAATGGTTGATCTCTAGGATCTAACCATGCTTAAAAATATGTGAAGATGAACTTATGAAGACTCATATCCATGCCTAGTATTGCTTGGGTGCCCTGCACCAAAGACCCCTATAACTTCCCAGGTGTACCCAAGGAACATTATATGTTTGAAGTTTCTCAAGGGGCTCAAAATTGCATAAAACATCCCAACATCCATTGTCCAAGAACAAAAACCAAACTCTCATACTCTTTATTTTAGTCACAAAAAATATACAAAAAAAAATATAAATTCACTTAAGTCATGGAGTGCATACATATAGAGCATGAAAGATACACCTAAATACAATGTAGCACATCAGGCATTAAGTCACTTAAATCATAAAATTGATTATGTCTTGGAGCAAACATGTAGTACATACATTATGAAGCATAGACATGAATTCACTTAAGTCATTCACATTCATCGTACACATGAATGATACTTCATAATCATAACAGTTCCTTATACAAGCTCATTTATTACCTTACTAATTCATTTTGATTGCATCTTCATAGTCATATCCCAAACCAATATTCTTCTTATTCTTCTTGTTATATGGGATATACTAGTTGTAACTCCATGAATATTGTTGAACTCTTTTGGTAGATTTTAAACAACCATTTTCCATGTATGGACTCAATTTCACATGATATTTATATGGTGTACTAATTTATTTCATAATGCATCTTTTGTAGATTTAAAAAGTATGCTCAAGATAATATTCAAAAATGATATTTGATTAAGTGATCTAGTGTTATTCAATTAGATTCTTTTTGTCAAATATAATGGTACTATTTCTATTTACTTTATCATATATCACCTCTCACATTGTTGGCACCTACTCACCCACTTCAAAATTCAAGTATGAATAGGTTGAATCAAACTAAAATTATGAATAATATACATGAATATACATGAAGTACATGTTAGAATAGTCCCAAAGAATAACTGAGAGGGGGGGGGTGAATCAATTATCAGTAACTTTAATTCTTTTCTCTTATTAACTTCAGAATACAATAAAGTAAATTCTGATTCAGATGACACAGCACACAACACACAATTTGATTAAGGGGAAACCAAATGGTAAAAACCCCAGTGGGAATTAGCACCCACAATGAACTATACATGTTTATAGTAATCCCTGTTAGAAGATCTTGCAACTGTGTTAGGATTTTTTCTTTACAAAGAAATAAGTATAGTGACCTGGTTAAGGGTCTAACCCTATTAGGAGTCTTTTACAAATAACCCTGTTAGGGGTGTGGACTCACTATCCAAAAGCCCACTGCTTCAATGGTGAAGGCTACAACCTTCTGTAGAACATATATGCACTATATCTGATGATGAACTATAGAGTAGACCTGCTGTCTTGATCAGTTCCAATGTACTGTAATCTTCTACTGCTTCTTCACATAGACCCTTGGTGAATGAACCACAACTGATATTCTGCTCTGTACATTTTTTGTCTCTTTTCGTATCATTCACACTTTTCGCTTACAAACAAACTACTATAAGTATCTTCTTTAAAGTAGAAGGTCATGACGACTCTTGGAAACACTTCAAAACATATTTTTTGGCTTAACTAAGCACGCAAACAATATTAAGTCTGTGCAACACAAACTGAACAGACGTAACGCTTCACTAAGTCGGCTTCACTAAATCATCTCAAACAACATGATCCTGATGTTACATGATAGGTGTGTTTAACCAAACATAGTTAACTCATAACTAATCATGAATATACACACGCATATCCTGAAGATAGGTGCAACTCAAGAAACATGTTAAATACATCGTCTTTTAACAGATACTCTTCCAGAACTGTAACTGCCAATAACAGAATTACACAACTTGACTAAAACATCATATCTGGACCTACGTGTATGAATATAGTAACCAAGGCATGTCTACAACATGTATCTAACCGTACAAGGTTGGATAACACTATTCTGATAAGTTCTTACAGAATGCTGTTGTATATTATATGTTGTCATCAATGACAAACATACAATCAATCAACTGGACAGAAAAAAATCTCCAATAGCACACACACAAGTAGAATAATTTATAGAAACACACATGCATATACGTAAGTCATGCAAAACAAGAATACACTTAAGGCATAAACATCTAACCAACAAATTCAAGGATCAAATTTGAAGTTTCATATATAAAAAAATGAATAATAATAGCGTACATATCAATACATGGCATACATCCCAAATCCACAATAGAGTTACAAAAAAAGGGACATCAACTATGTCCAGATAGATATATACAATGTACAAATGTCACACACACACACACACACACACATATATTGGTCATTCAATGACCACAACTGGATCTATACAATGTCTTGATATATCTATGACTGTGGTGGATCATCAAAATTGACCTTCTTCACAACAACACTTGGGTCACTAAGTCTCTGCACAAGAACAATTCAAATGCTAAGCCATATATCTTATCTCAAAATAATATCAAAATAAATAAATATTGCACTATAATTTTTTGAGAGTTGAATTATTGATTACCTCATCTCTTTCTCCTATGCTTGGGCTGAATGATAAACAAAATGGCCTTCATCGTGGGTGAGAGGGACTCCTAGAAAAATGGAGAGGTAGAGGAAGGATGGGCAGTGGTGAAGGGTCCTATAACAGGAAAAATAAATAATACAAAATACATGTTATAAACAAGAAATACTAAAAAATATAAAATGCATAGACTAAAAAGAAAATGCATACCACAACATGAGTTGGAACTCATGTGCTAGAGGGAGTCAAAAACATTGATGAATCAGTTTGGACCTTTTCCTGTATCATAAAATAGAAAATAGGTTATAGTCGAGAAATACTAGATAATGCAAATAATGTATACACTAGATAATACATATGCATACCGAAGCCTCAGCTAGATCTCCTATGCTTGGGCTGAATGATAAACAAAATGGGCTCCGTCATAGGTGAGAGGGACAACTAGAAAAATAGGGAGGTATAGGAAGGATGGGCAATGGTGAAGGGTTGTATAACAGATAAAATATACAAAATACACGTTATAAACAAGACATACCAAAAAATGAAAAATGCATGGACTAAAAAGAAAATGCATACCGCAGTTGGATCTCCTGTGCTAGGCAAGGGATCCCTAGGAAGTGGAGAAGGGTTTGCCTCATCTGAGGAAGCTATGACCAGTTTCTATATGAAAAGTCATAGAAAATGACATACTAATAGAGGAACATGGTTTCTAAAATATTTTGAACAAACAAGAATACAAATGAAAGTAAATATGAAAACATGTTACCACCTCCCTCTCCTGAACATCAACAGTGTCTGGGGCATTCATTAGTTTAGTGAAACCCAATTGATTCTACATGTATACAATAAACAAGTCAAGTGCATTCATCAATATAGACTACATTGAAATATTCATAATATATTTTAACAAATATACTTAAATTGGACTTAATTACCTTTTTTTGTTTCAATGTCCCCGATGATTTCTTCCTCTTTCCTAATGACCTCGAGCTTGGTGGGGTAGGCTAACAAAATACCGCATTGGTTCAATTAAAATTATAAACAAGAGGTGTGGAAAATATGATACCACATAGCTCTGTAAGCCAAAGTCAATGGCAGAAAGGGTGACATCATCAATCTTAGAAATCTGAGCCCCTGAAAAGCCCTATAAAACACCAAATAAATATATAAGAAATAGTTTACCATGAAGATTATGATTCACTTGAATTCCACAAATGCTTATGCTCCACAACTCTATTATCACAAGTTTATAAACAAATTTTATGAACCATTATTACAATATACAAATTTTCTCTTCTTTCACACACAAGACTATTCTTTAAAACATTTGTAGTCACAGTTAGAGAAGGATGGTCTGGATTGTAATAATGGAGGTCATAGACCTTAGGACCACTTTTACAGTAGGTAATATGACTATTGTAGCCTAGAAATGAGTATGTTTTAGTGTGTTTACCCTTAGCATGGGGGATTTGGAGTGTTTTTAGGTTGAGAGTAGGTGGTATGGGCAGCGATGAAAATATTTGGGGTGCTTATGAACCTAGGGTGTAGATGGTTTCTTGTATATGGTGAAGATATAGACTAGTATATGGGGATTGTCCTATTATGTCACTGTCTTATTCATGATTTTGAACAAGAAATAAGAGTAAAAGAAAGATGGTTGGATATTCCAGATGATGTTCAAGGTTGATTCATAAGTCAATAAGTGATTGGTTGGGGTATGATTCTATGTATGAGTTCAACATTGGTTGAATTGAGTCCAAGGATAGATGGTGGTAGTTCAAATCAATTTGAGTCATGATGGCTAGAAAAGGAAGTGAACTTGTTCAAAAGTATGATGTCTAGGTTATTGAAAGCTAGGGATCTCTGTTGAAGCCTTTGCGTTCAACCTGATTCCTTGAGGGAGTACCATCCTTTTATTAATTCCTTGAGTTGAATTACATTAGAATAAATTATTTGACCATAAAGAAGTAGAAAATAAACATACACTAATTATTTGACCACACTAAGTTGTACCGCCATACAAATTATTAAGATATGATATTTTGAAAACAATGTACTATTTTATTTTATGAATATTTATATAACATTACCTCAGGTGTTTGAGCTACCCATCCACGTCTACTAGAATGAGCACTCCTTGGTGTGATCGTACCATCGGCTACACCCTGCAATGTACATTATCCATCCATCAATTTAGATTCTTCTATACATAAAAAGTTATTTAGTTTTAACATATTTAGATAATTAATTAAAATAACATGTCAAAACACAAAGTTAAACAAACCTGTGTCAACTTTGTACCATACACAATTGACAACAGATCATCTGTGAGGGCCATATTTTCAGTAGTGGATGTCTACCACCTTCTCCCACAATCTACACATGAATGGGATGTCGAACCATATGCACTCACCTGACTATCTACCCCATCACATATAACATTACAACTGATGTAAATATGCTCAATGAGCTAGGCTGACCCTGCAACTATATTTAATGATAATGGAGCTTCCATGGGATGAGATAAACCTAATGGTGAATTTGATGATGATGGAGTTGGTGCAGGATGGGATGATCCTAATGGCATATCTGATGAAGATGGAGGTGGCACAAACACTGATCCATCATCTCCTCCAACTAACTGAGTGCCATGCTGGATAATGACATCAGTCAATGATGCAGCTGCATGAAGATTCTGTATATCCATAGAATCCTTCACCACAACTGGGACCACAACATTAATGATGGGTTTTCTAGTAGTAAACCTCCTCTCTTGTGATCGGGTAATCCTATGTTCCCCAGGTCTATCCTGTGCAAAGCCTCTCCCTCTACCTTGGAACTCATGAAATTCAAAATAATTTGGCTTCTCACCAAGGATTAACTCACAGTATAGCTTCCTCAAGAAATATAAAGGAACCTCATTATTATTACAAGGTGGTTGGTCAAATACCATGTACCACCTATCCCAAAAATCTGATTTCATCCCCTATGAGCACATCAATGTATAGGAAACCATTTTGTATTATCTTCCAAGGAATTGCTAGGATTAGGATCGGTAAAAATGTCACATATGTCACATTTTATTATGCCTTTTATTTTTACATACTCATATGATTAAAAATTGGCATAATATGTATGACACCTATCTTGTTAGGAATAACAGTCCACAAGACAATTGACAAGGGGGTGGGGGGGTGAATCAGTTGTGATATAGATTATTAAACTTTAACTTTATAAACCAAAAATGCAATGCAAATGATAATACAGTAAATGCCAACACAATAATAGAATACTTATTGTCAAGGAAACCCTATTAAAGGTAAAACCCTGGTGGGAATTAGCACCCACAAATAATGTACTGAGAGTATAGTATCTCGTTTAAAATATTTAGCACTATTAGGAGCTTATTATATAATTATAGTACACAGTCCCTGTTAGGAGAAAAGCCCTGTTAGGAGTCAAGAAAAGTAGTAGGCTCACTGCCTAGTTAAGCTGCCCAAGGAAGGTTAAAGCCACCCTCTAGGATTCATAATCCGAACAAGTGTATATAGGAAATATACAATGTAGTGAACTGTCTGATAGAAAATATATTTTCTTGGTTAGTTCCAATGAAGTGCTCTTATCAAAAAATCTTCTCTACATCCAACAATACAACAAGCCTCATAGCTTTCACTTCTCTTCCACTACCATATCTTTCCAAAAGAAAATATCTCTCATATATACCCTCTTACAATAATTCATTAGGCTGACCAATTAAGCTTTCCTAATACACAAATAATTAATTAGGTCAGACAATTAGGCTTTCCCAATATAAAAATAATTATTTAACCCCTTGCTAAGATACACATGGTACCTATAAAAAGTAAACATCAAATACAATCCATCAGTTATACTCCCAGATCTGCAATCTACACTCACAATTCATATTACACACTACATGTCTAAAGTTGGCCACCAAATAGGTCTCCTCCAGAATAAAAGCCACAACTAACATCAACAGAATGATCACATCAATTGAACACAACCCAATATTCCAAAATATGTCTTCTATCCTCGAGTAACCTTGCTTCATCTAAAATATCTTTGCTAGTAAGATATGCCCAAAATAGAGACACCTACTCTGTCAAGCATCACAATTATAGTCCAGAAACTAGTCTTCACTAAAGCAGTTGTAACATCCTCAATATGCAACATAAAGCCAAGCGACATTACAGATAAGGTAAACACACATCCTTCTTCATATAACCAACTTTGATCGATCTGAATCATCTGTACAATGTTCGTACACTTTTGCCAGTCAGGTAACCAATCTGTCTTCTTCATAGAAACATATGTTGACATCAGTGACAAAACATGAATATCAACAGCATGAATAGTATCCAAATCTGATATCATCCAAAAATCTCCCCCTTTGGCATTGTTGGAAAAATATGAGAAAATACATCAACCCAAAATCAACTCAAAAATACTTTCTCCTCTTAATACAATATTCTCAATATCCTCAACACAAATCTCCCTAAAATAGTAGGGATTTTCACATAGATTCCTTCCACCTTTGGTAGAAATGGAAAAGGGTTCCATAAATCATCTGTAATCTTTTGTTCATGTGATCACTCCCCTTGAGGAGTAGATCCATACATCAAGTCCAGAAAATGATATAGCTTTAAAAGCCACTGGACTGATGCATAGATACATCAATTAATTATCACAAGGAGGGACTCTGACCCCAAGCGTGCTTCTAAGAAACTCAAAAGAATCATTTAGAAAAGTTTTTTATAAATATATCTGCTATCTGTTCCTTTGTGCTAATATATTACAGTTTAATTTATTTCTCTGCTACCTTCTCCCTCAAGAAATGATACTTAATAGAAATATGTTTAGTCTTTGAATGCATTATAGGATTCTTTGACATATTCACTATGATGGTGTTATCACAATGGATAACCACTGGTTCTTCAAAAATTATTCCAATGTCCTTCAACATTTGTTTCATCCAAACAACTTATGTGCAATTTATTGTAGCAGCAACATACTCTTATTCAACAGTAGATTGAGCAATACAGTTTTGCTTCTTTCTCAACCAAGAAACTAACCTTTTCCAAAGGAAAAATGCACCACCACTAGTCCTCTTTCTGTCATCCACATTACTTTCCCAATCAACATTAGTATAATCATGTAAAATAAATTATCTGATTTTTCATACCATAATCCATATTTTGTTGTTCCTTTCAAATATCTGAAAATTATTTTCACAACAACAAAATGTGTCTCTTTGAGATCTGCTTGATACCTTTCCACAATACCAATTGCATTGGTAATATATGATCTAGTGTGAGTTATATATTGTAGACCACCAATCATATATCTATACTTTGTCTAAACAACACTCTGAGTTTCATCATTACTATTTAGTTTATAAACAGTCACCATAGGTGTTCCAACAGGATTACAATATTCCATTCTAAACTTCTTCAACATTTCTTTAAGATACTTGGTCTAAAATATAAAAATTCCATTCTTACTCAGATTAATTTGCAAACCAAGAAAAAATTTCATTTCACCAATCATTGACATCTCAAATTCATTTTCCATTTCTTTAGAGAACTTCTTACTCATCTTATCATTGCTTCCAAAAATGATATCATCAACAAAAAATTCTATGATTAAGAGTTCATCTTCCTCAATTCTTAAATATAAATTACTATCTACATTACCTTTTCTGAAACCAAGATTAAGTAGATACTTGTCCAGTCTTTCATACCATGCTCTAGGTGCTTGTTTCAGTCCATACAGTGATTTCTTCAACTTACAAACCATGTCTTCATCCTCTATCAAAGGAAATACACTAGGTTTCTCAATGTAAACTTCTTCTTGCAGATCAACATTCAAGAATGTTGATTTCACATCCATTTGATATACTTTAAAGTCTTTATGTGCAGCATAAGCAAGAAATAATCTCACAGCTTCCAACCTAGAAATAGGAGCAAATGTTTCTTCATAGTCTATGCCTTCTTTTTATGAGTAGCCTTTACACACCAATCTAGCCTTGTTTCTTACCACTGTTCCTTCCTCATCCATCTTAATTATAAAAATGCATTTAGTTCCTATCACATTTTTGTTCTTAAGTCTTGGAACCAATTCCCAAGTATTTTTTTAATTTATCTGTTCAAGTTCTTCTTCCATAGCTTTAGTCTAAGATTCATATCTACATGCTTCATCAGTAGTCTTCGGCTCAACTTGATAAATCATACAAATTTCATATGTAACCCTAGATCTAGTCATCGTACCTATATTTGCATCACCAATAATTTGATCTTCAGTATGATTCTTCTTAACATATCTCAGAGTCTTTGGAGTCTCAATAACTTTAGTCACTTCATCTTCAACTTTAGTTTCAATCATCAAAGGTTCTTCAAGTTCAGCACTGACCTCTTTCATCTCAGTAATCTGACCACAGTCATATATTCTTTCCTAAATCTGAAATTTTTCATCTATCCTTACATTGGCACATTCAATCAACCTCCTCAATCTCAGATTGAAACATTTATATGATTTACTCTTATTATAATAACCAAGAAAAAATGCTTCATCACTTCTAGCATCAAACTTCCCTATCTCATCATCTCCTTTGATATAACATTTACTTCCATATATTCTAAAATATTTTACACTCGATGTATGATCAAACCATAATTCATAAGGAGTATTACTTGTACCTTATCTGATCTTAATTTTGTTTAAGGTGTACACAATAGTACCAACTGTTTCTCTCCAATAAACATGTGACACATTTCCTTCCATCAACATAGTCCTAGCAGCATCTAATATAGCTATGCTTCTTCACTCTACTATCCTATTCTATTTTGGAGTTCTAGGGGCTGATGTATGTCTGTATATTCCATGTTCTTCATAGTAGGTATTAAATAAGTCTAATGTAAACTCTCCTCCTATGTTTGATCTCAAACATTTTATCTTCAAACCAGATTCATTCTCAACTTTTTCTTTAAATAAATTGAATTTGTCAAATTCTTTAGATTTCTCTCTCAAATATGTAACCCACATCATTCTAGAAAATTCATCAACAAAAGGTATAAATTACCTTTCACTGTAATATGATCTTGTTCTTGTAGGACCACAGAGATCCGTATGCACCAGATCCAACTTCCCTTTTGCTGAATAATATTTTCTTTTAAAACTGCTTATAGTCTTCTTCCCCATAACACACTCTCTACACATAGTGTTAGATGGATTCACAATATTTGTTAGATCTCTTACAACATTATTCATACTTGCCTTCAAAATGTTATCAAAGTTGACATGAGAAAATATTCTATGCCATAGCCAACTGACATCAAACCTTCGCAATAAAAAAAGTAGCTTCAGATGTATTCAATTCAAATACATTACCTCTACATTTAGTACTAGATGTGATAAAATATTTTTATTTACTTCTAATAGAGCATTTCACATTAATAAACTTCAATTGATAACCTTTGTCCACTAGTTGTCCAACGCTCAACAGATTATTCTTAAATCCATCAACAAGTAATACATTGTCATTATTTGTCTTTCCATCTAGAGAAATAGATCCCACTCCAATAATATTCTTAGGACTATTGTCACAAAATTTAACAACACCACCATCATATCTTTTCAAACTCACAAAATTATTTTTATCTCCAATCATATGATGTGAACAACCAGTGTCTATAACCCATTCAGATTTCTTTTCAACACAAGATATTAAGGATTTTTCCTCATGTAGAGGTTCATCATCCTTTATAGAAATAAATGCAATTTCATGATAGTGACCATCATCATCATAAACACCCTCACTAGAATAATAACATTCCTTGTCTTTAGGATACTTTGATTTGAAAAACTTAGGTTTATGCTTAGGAACCCTTGTAGGACATCTAGATGTAAAATAACCAATCTTGTTACATGAAAAACATTTCAAAGGTAATTTGCCTTCAAATTTACCCTTACCTCTCTTCTCTCTTCTAGTGATCAATGCTACCACTTCATCTAGCTTTCTTTCTTCCTCTTGTATCTGTTCTCATTCCTCAGCATAGTCTCCAAGTTCTTCTCTTAGGTCATAATTTCTTGTGCTTGCAATTGAAAATAAGGTCTTTTTGTTCTTATGCATGACTTCCTTGAATGATTACTCAACTTTAGGTAAAGTATCTCCCAATTCTGCAGCCTCAAAAGTAGTTAGTTTTCCAATAAACATCTCTCTAGTGAAGTTCGGTGTCAAATGTATAATCTCCTCTATAGGTTATACTTTGGTTCTATATGTAGGTGTCAAAGGTCTGAGTATCTTTGCAATCACTTCTTCCTCACTATAAGTGCCTCCAGAGTTTTTAATACCGGTAATGACTTTAGTAATTCTTTGTCCATATGCCCTAATTCTCTCATCTTCTCTCATCTTCAACAATTCCATCTTTGTCTTCCAGTTATGTAGTTTTGTTTTTTTTGTAAACTTATTTCCTTCATACAATTCCTCCAATGTTTTCCAGATCTCATGTGTATAATCCAAGTCTTTTACTTCTGTGAATTCACCTTCAGAAAGTGCATTGATCAATGATTTCCTTGAAACCATATTACATGAAAATAACTTCTTTTCATCTTCAGTAGCCTTCTCCAATTCATCCTCAGTCACTATATTTTCATTCTTATTTGTGATCATCCAGTAGTCAATTCCCAAACATAACAAATGTGTTCTCATCTTGTTCTTCCAACTATCACAGTCTTCAGGATCAAATTTCAAAATATCCTTCTTGTCGTAACTCATCTTCACGATCAACTCAAGATGTTAAGCTTCCTCTCTAAGGAAAAGTAGCTCTGATACCAATTGTTAGGAATAATAGTTCACAAGACAACTGAGAAGGGGAGTGAATCAGTTGTGATATAGATTATTAAACTTTAAACTTTGTAAACCAAAACTGCAATGCAAATGATAACACAGTAAATGCCAACACAATTAAACAATAATTTTTGTTGAGGAAACCATGTTAAAGGTAAAACCCCAGTGGGAATTAGCACCCAAAAATAATGTACTAAGAGTATAGTATCCCTTTTAAAATATTTAGCCATGTTAGGATCTTATTACAACAATACAGTTCACAGTCCCTATTAGGAGACAAACCCTGTTAGGAGTCAAGAAAACTAGTAGGCTCAATGCCTAGGCACACTACACAGAGAAGGTTAAAGCCACCCTCAAGGATTCATAACCCGAACAAGTATATATAGGAAATATACAATCCATTGAACTATCTGATAGCAACTGTCTTTGCTTGGTCAGTTCAAATGAAGTATTCTTATCACAAACTCTGCTCTATAATTAACAGTACAACAAGCCTCACATCTTTCACTTCTCTTCCACCACCACATCTTTCCAAAAGAAAATATCTCTCATATATACCCTCTTACAATAATTCATTAGATCGGCCAATTAATCTTTCCTAATACACAAATAATTAATTAGGTCGGCCAATTAGGCTTTCACAATATACAAATAATTCTTTAACCCCTTGCTAAGATACACATGGTACCTATAAAAATTAAACATCAAATACAGTCCATCAGTTATACTCCTAGATCCGTAATCCATGCTTATAATTCATATTACATGATACATGTCTAAAGTTGGCCACCAAATAGGTCTCCTTTAGAATACATGCCATAGCTGACATCACTAGAATGCTCACATCAATCGAACACAACCCAATATTCCAAATATGTCTTCTCTCCTCCAGTAAGTTCGCTTCATCTAAAATATCTTTACTAGTAAGATATACCCAAAATGCAGAGACCTGCTCTGTAAAGCATCACAGTTACAATCCAGAAACCAATCTTCACTAAATCAACTGTAACATCCTCAATATGAAACATAAAGCCAAGTGACCTTAGGGATAAGGTCAACACACATCCTTATTCATATAACCAACTTTAATCATTCTGAATCATCTATACAGTGTCTGTACACTTCTGCCAGTCAAGTAACTAGTCTGTCTTCTTCACAGAAACATATGTTGGCATCAGGGAAAAAACATGAATATCAACAACATGAATAGTATCTAAATCTGATATCATCCAACATATTCCTCCATGAGCCCCATTTTATCACCTCTTGAGACTAATATATTGATTTGTTTACTATTTTGGTTAAGGTGTTGTACAAGGTCCTCTTGTGTTACATTTACATGATCTAATGGCACATGTGGAGGTTCTAAGGGTGGTGGTGGTTGTGGATGAGGTGAATTTTGAGGAGGGTTTATGGGTGGTGATGGTGGTGGACAAGGATAATTTTGAGGAGGGTTTACGGGGAGTGGTATTTCATTTCTTTTTCCTCTTCTTGGGTTGTTTGAGGAATCTGATATGAAATTAACAAAAGAAAACAACAAATCAATATCATAAGCTAATTTGATTACAAATACAAAAAAAAAAAAATAGACAACAAAAATAATAAAACATACCTTTGTTACAGGGCACCATTGCTTGACAATGTGAAAATTGTTGAAGAAATATTGCTTTCTTCAAAGTACAATCAGGTTTTTGATGTGTTTTTTTCCCTCCTCCACTCTGCTACTCTGGGGTTTAGGTGTTAGAAATGGCCTAAGCCGCGGGCTATCAAAAATATAATATGTTTCTCAGAACCAGATCAACTTATGAGAAACATCTCAGAATGCAATCGGGTTCTAAGAAAGGTATAATTTTTTAATATTATTGTCTAGGCTTGGTTACCAAGCCTAGTACAATTTTGAAATTTCAATAACTCAACCGGGTTATATGAAGTTTCAATTTTTTTAAAATATGTGTCCACTTTTTTGGGTCACAACTTGGTGCACATACTCAAAAATTATAAGGAAGAGAATCAAGGATAGCTACTTCCAACAACAAGGATATATCCTTAAAACAACAATGTATGACACAAACTTAGCTAAGACTGTTAACTCTTATAAAATATGAAAATAGATAATTGTGAAAGGATATTCCACTTGTGAGAAGAGACCCTTAAAAGGAAGAGATATTGTTGACAAGACATCTACCTTCAAGAGGAGTTCTTGAACACAAATAACATCTTCAAGACAAAGAGGGGGAAGAGAACAAGAATGCACCCATTTAATCCCCTATCTCTAGGTGAAATAGGAATTCTTGATACAGGATGACAAACTTTGAAACACAAAGTAAGGGAATATGTTTATAATGAACATAGTTTTGCAAATAAGAAAGAGGTTTATGTTGGAGTTTTACATTAATTTATATTATTAGGTTTAGATTAATTAATAAAAATAACTACTTAGTTTGTGGCTATGTAACTGTGCACTTTTTGTAATACATATTTAAGGCACATTGATGGAATGAATAAATCATCACATTCTATCCTAATCGTTTTCTCTTCTCTCACATTTGGTATTAGAGTGGTTTTATCACGGGGTTGTGAAAAAGATATGAATGAACCAAGTTATGATAACGTGCACGATAGTTGGTAATATTGCACCACTAGTTTATGGTGTTGTAGACAATAAAAAATGGTTCATGCCTCTGGCCCCGCTTTTTAACATATCTTCTATTCATCAAAATTGTGTCATTCTTCCATGTCATCATCACTAATTTTCGTCCATAATTTACATCATTTTCTAATCAATTTGATCTTTTGATCATGTCCAATCATGTCATTTTTCATCATTGATCATATTAATCCTATCAATCAATTTCATCTTCTATAGGGTTAAATAATCATTAATTTATTCTCTCTTCTTAAGTCCTAACCTATGATAAATAAATAAACTTTATTTATCCTAACGTTCCCCATTTTCCCTACAATTAATTAAAATATTAATTAATTGTCTAATTTTAAATATGAGAATTATTATTAATTTCCTATTTCTATTTTCTATTTTTCCTTTTTTTCCTAATTCCCAATTTACTAACATGAGTAGAATTAATTTAAAAATCAATTATCCACTCATTCCCTCTTTTCTAGCCTCCAATTCCTAAATTCTAGCCTCCACCTTCCCTTTTCCTTTTGTCATTATTAATTTTCTATTTCTAATTTCTAATTTTCCTTTTTTCCTAATTCCCAATTTACTAACATAAGTCGAATTAATTTAAAAATCAATTATCCACTCATTCCCTCATTTCTAGCCTACAATTCCTAAATTCTAGCCTACACCTTTCCTTTTCCTTTTGTCATAATTGTCATAGTTTATGGCAATTTTTCCTTTTTCTCTTTTGTCATAATTGTCATAGTTTATGAGAATTTTGCTTTTTTTTTTTTTTTTTCTTTTGTCATAGTTTATGACAAATTTCCCTTTTTCATTCACTAATTTCTAATTGTGCATCAAACTTGTCATAACTAATGACAAATTTCCTTTTTCAAATTTGTCACTTGTCATAGTTTATGACATTTTTCTAATTTCATCTCAAATTTCCCTTCTGCGCAGTTAATTGCTAAATTTGCAATTCCTCTTGCAAATTCCATAAATTAAGATCATTTCTCATCATTTTTCCAACCACATCTTTCGAATCGTATTTTTATATTCCAAATTTATTTCATGCTATAGGTGCATCTTGTCATAATGGGAGCAACATATCAACATTTTGAGAAGAAAGAAAGGACATGGGAGTCAAACTAAGGGAGTTTTTGAGTTCATTTAATTTCTTTTATGCACTTTGTCTCAATTTATCTTATGTTAGGATAGGATTTAGTTTGTATGCTTTTATAAATGTTGTGGTTTCCTTGAATGCAATTATCTCTCACTGTTCCTCTCCTTCATTTGGTGAACCCAATGTGAACACATGTTTAACTAACTGAATTTTGATGTTTTTATGCATTTGTAGGTCTCAATGAAGTCATGCGCACTTGGTTGGGGTTTCTGCGCACTTGGTTGATGTTTTTGAGCACTTGGTATCCATCATTGCACACTTGGTAGCCAGAGTTGCACACTTGGTATCTAAAGTTGCGCAGTTGGTCAATAGTATGGGGTAGTTGATGTTTAGGCTCCAAAATCAGGGTTTTAGGGTTTCTTTTCTTTATGCATGTCTTTTTCTTTCAATATAACCATTATAAAAGATAAATGAACCCTATTAAGGCTCAATGGACTTAAAATGAATATGATATTTTTGAAATCTTAGAATGAACAACCACATTGGATTTGGGAGCTTAAAATGAACTTCACCTAGTTTAGGGTTCAATACAAGGCTAGTTAATCAATTTTCTTTCAATTATGTTCAATTTTAAAATTTATCCTAATTGATTCAAATATGTCAAATCAAGTTGATAATTTGGAAAATAAACTCAAAATGGATATTCACACTTGATTTGGGAGCTTAAAATGAGCATTTACCTAGTTTAGGATTCATTATTAATTTGTTTAGTTAAGGTGTTCCCTAGTCAATTTAAATTTGCATATAGCTTAATTTGGAGTTCAAAATAGATCACAATATGTTCAAATCAAGTTGTTAATGAGTAAATGAACCCTAATCATAGCAATAAAATGATTGGGAGATCCAACAACTTGAGCTCTTCTAGCTCTTCTCAAGGATCTCTCTTAGCCTTCTTAGGGTTCTTTTCTCTACCCTGACAAGAGCACTCTGTCTACAATTCCTCTTCTTCACAAGATCTCACCTATCAACTTCAAAACCACACTTCCCCTCTCTAGACTTTCTAGGCATTCATAGTTCTCCTAAGTCAATCAAACCTCCAACTCCTTCATACGTATGGAACTAGGTGTTTGGGCTTTCCCTCTACTCATTTCCATGACTCTTGGTGGTCTTTCATCCTATCTTTCATTGGTCTCTTCTTCCAGTTCTTGGACTCCTATATTTTAGGCCTTGTAGCCTTTTTGCTACAATTAGGCCTCCTAATTGACAAAAATTGAAATTGCTTCCCACTTCCCTTAACAAGCCACCCAAGAAACTTTGGATTCATTCATAAATCAACCCAGGATTTGATATTTTCTAGGTTTAGGATTTCCAAATTGTCCGTACAGTGTACTTTCAAGAAACCTCTATTTTCAAGGGCTTTTAGGGTCTCTAAACTAGTCTACTTTTTTATGGATCAAAATGTGTTCAGAATAACTCATCTACTCTTCTCCTCTCAACCACATGGCATTATCACATGCCTCTACACTTCCCAACTTGAGATTGGAACAAACTAATCCATTCATCCATTCTTTATTCCTTTGCAACTCTCTAAGCTCCTAGTCATATGACTCTGGACCCGCCTAGGGCTTTCTTGTAAGAATATATACCTTGCTTTAAAAAACCTAAAATACATATTTACAAAGTACTTACAATTCTCTTTTTCATCCCAGATGGCCATAGTGATTCAACCGATGAAAATAAGGAAAGAACCATCTCTATGTAAACCACTCTATACTAGACAATGAGACTGAGAACTATAGGAATTTATAAAACCAATATTAAAATGTACAAAATTTAAAAACCAAAATCACACAAATGATCTAAATTTAAAACACTAAAAGTTTTTTCCATCACATTTTACCATTTAATCCATTACGGTGTGGATGAAGGCTCAAATAAGGGACTCTGTTACAATAACCAGATAATTGCTTCCTTCCTTCAAATAAATCCATACAATATGATGACCAACCATTCAATTAGTGTTTAATTAGGCTTATATACCCCCCCCACATACACACAAACACACACATGTTCTTAGACCCTAGGTTTGCGATTTAGGTTCATTTGTTTCCATTTGCAACTTTTTAGGAAAGATGTCATGGCAACTTTTGCAATTTCTTGCACTTTGTCATTTCCTTCACTCCATCTTGCATAGCTCAAACCAAAATCACTCTAATGGATCCAAAATCATGCATAAACATCATTAGACCATTGGTCACTAAATTTTATATGTTTGACCAACTTTGACTTTTCAAACCTTAAGGTGAAACCCCACTATCTAGGACTTTTTGGGCTAAGACATAGACAAAGAAACTAAACACACTTACTTACAAGACTCTCACACATACCTTGGGACTTTATAATAGTCCTTATTCTCTGGTGGTTGGCTAGAACCACCTACAAGAAAAAATTTCATAGGATCTTCACTAGGACCCTAAGGTGCTCCTACACCATAAACATTCTTAGAAATGCATATTTGGTCATTATAAGTGTCCTAGTAACTTTATGAGTCATTTTAACCTCTGTTTCAGGTCCTACGCACTTGGTGAGAGTTTTTGTGCACTTGGTATCTAAATTTGCAGGCTTGGTAGCTAGATTTGTGCAATTGGCCACTACTTATGCGCACTTGGTCAATACTTATGCTCACATGGTCATAGGTTATGCATAGTTGGTAGATTTCAGGGTTTTGTTGCTCATTCTTTCAATTCTGCAGTCATACTTCTATTTTGGGCTTAGAATAGGACATTTATGTGTTATTGATGATCTTTGTAGCACCTTGGAAATCATGGTATGAAGGACACATGATAAAATACTAATGTGTTTGATGCAAGACCCTTGAAGAAGACCTTGCGTGTCTTCCTAAACTTTCATGTATGTTTTTTTAGTAGTTAGAAAACACTTCAATTTAGTGCTTAAAAAGAACAAGTTTGCTTATGTATTTGAAGTGATTTAGATTTTTATCCTAATAATTGTATGAATGTATCCTCTCCCATCACCTTATGGATCTTGGGTGTAAGATAAATTCATACAATTCCTTTAGAGGGTCTGCCTCCCGAGAGCTTTAGCAGAGCTGGTGTGGTGCAGGAGTACCCTTGAGAAGCCAGTCAGATTGGTGGTGGTCTCATGTCATTTTGGGTCTTTGGAAGTGTTAAAGACCCTCTTGAAGGGCATTGTAATTATCTAAGTTCATGTGGACCAAGTGTGGTTGATTCAGTGTTAAAAATATGCTTTCTGTTAGGTCAAAGTAGTTTATATTGGCTCATTAATTGCATTGTACTTGATAATGTGGTCAAGTGGAAAGTTGAGGGTTTTCATATGTTTAGGGTCCTATTATAACCTAAGAGGCATAGCTAGGGTTAGTTAGGTCAGATTAGTGTCAAAATACTTGAAAATTGCAAATATGTAAAAGATGTCAAAATGTTGCTATGCAACATTAGCAACTTTTAAAAGTTGCTGACAACATTTTTGGTTCTCTTAAGGGCTTTGAGGTTTAATTTGTTTTTGAACCCATAAAAGGAGTGAGGCATGTGTTTTGAGGGGATATAAGGAAGTAAAACCCTAATTTGGGGGGTTGGAAGTCATTGTACAGATTTTGGGTTTTGGAGCCAAGCAATTTTTGAATGACTGAGTAGCAGAATTGAAGAAATTTGTGTTTTCTTGTTATGCGTGGATTAGATTGAATAATGTGATCATTTGATTCCATTGTGGGGCATTTTTTAAAGTGTTTTCATAAGCTATTTTTCTCTTTAATTACTTTTCTTTTGGTTTTTGTAAATTAGTTTGTTTTAGATAGTTTGTTGTTTAGCTCTGACAGAGAGGCAAAGATGTGGACCTAACTCCATTTCCCACCATTGGTTCTATATGGCCACTTTGGAATGGAGAATAGGTCCATGGAGCTTCAATAACTTGGAAGGAGGAGCTCTAGAAGTGCATGCAATGATTTTTAAGGTCTTGCCCTAGGCGAGCTGAATGAGAAGCCCGACTAGGAAGACCAAGTAGAAGTTAGTGTAAAATTGCAGGATGCTGTTGTCATGAGACAAGAAGGCCATGGATGTAATGCATGATGTTATGTAGGTACTCAAGAATTAGGAGGAATTCCCAAGAATTAATCTTACCAAGTTTTGAAGCCAAAGACCCAAGACTGGTCTAAAAACAAGGAAGAAGCCATATTTTAGAAACAGGGTGTACGGACAGAGTAGGACCCTGAAACCTAGAAAACCTTGGTGGGTTTTTTCCTTAAATGTGAATTGTCAAAACATTTATAGGGGTCCTTTGAGGAGTTTTAGTTGTACTATATATTTCCTAGATTTAAGGAGGCCTAATTTTTAAAAAGGCTACAAGGCGTAAATCTTAGGAATCTAGAGCTCGATTGGTAAGGGAATGTCATTGGCAAGTTGAGACCCCATCTTGGAGTCAAGAATGGATTGTAGTGAATCCCTTGACCTCCTACAACTCAAATCAATGGTTAGGTATTGGAAGGTGTAAATGTGAAGAGTTCTTGTAGAGAACAATGTGTTGGAACCTGACAAGATAGGTAGTTTCTTGGTAGAGGGATATCTTTCCAAGTGTTAGAGGGCAGATTGAGGAAGCCCTAAGAGGTCCTAGGAATGAACTAAGAAGAGTTAAAGAAAAATCATAGAGGTATCCAAGAAGCTCCCTATCAGAGTGGTATCATAGCATAGGTTCAAGATTTGGGATAAGAGGTGTTATAGCTAGTGGATGTTGCAAACTGAAGAATCAAGTGGAGAGTCAAGTGCATCTAGCAAGATGGTGACCAGTGTTGATTTGGCCAAGAAAGTTGAAGAACAAGAAGAGGATAATATACTACTAAGAGAAAGATTGAGCCAACTAGAGAAACTCTTAGGAGAGGGCCAAGACAAGGCAGATAGAGTGAAGGAAAAGGTAGACTAGAAGGAAGAAAAGGAGGCTAAGGAGAAGGAGTTGGACTTAGAAGAAGAAGCACCTACTCGTGATCTGGCCTTACTAGAGGAACCCTTCTTGAAGGCACTCAAATCCTTAAGTGGTAAAACCTTGGAGGGTGTGCCACTTTTTAGTGGAAAAATGGATGCTAATCTAGTTATGGACTGGATAGACAGTCTTGAAAATCACTATGAATGTGATGGTTTGACAAATGCTCAAAAGTTGAAAGTGGCTAATTTTAGGTTGAGGGGACCAGCACTTACCTGGTGGAAATATGTCCAGACTAAGAGAGAGAAAGAGGGAAAGAACCCTATTATTACATGGAAGGGTATGTTAGCCAAGTTGAAGCAGAATTACCTACCAGATGACTATGAAGTTTGAATGCATAGGAAGAGACAAAATCTCAGGTAGAAAGACCTTGATGTCCAAGCATATACTAAGGAGTTCCAAAAGTTATACTTAAGATCCAAGATAGTGGAGGATGAGAGCATCAGATTAGCTAGGTATCAGAATGGACTCAAGTAGTCTATACAAGTGGAGATGAGCCTTACTACCTTAACCAGTGTGAGATAATTCTACCAGATGGCTTTAAAGATAGAAGAGAAAAGAAAGAGGAAACATGATTAGACCTCAAGAGGGAGAGGTAGAGGAAAAGAGAATAAAGGACATAGAGGTAGCTTTGCTGGAAGAGGTAGTCATTATAGATCTTAAGGATAATCCAAATTGACTGAAATAGTAAATGAGACTAGTGGAAGAGGCAGCATGAGTAGAGGAAGAGGATACCAAGGTGGAGGATGAGGTAGATTTGGAGGTTCAGGTAGAGACTCACACTTTGCAAACATGAAATGCTTTCATTGTAATCAACTAGGCCATCCAACCTATAGATTCCCTAAGAAGGCTTCTAGTTCACATGGTGAAAAGAGTGGGAATTTCCTAGCCCAAGAAGAAACCAGTAGTGTTAAAGCTCCTAAAATTAACCCTGATTTAGAGAGTGGGGAGAATCTAATGATTAGGAGGATTCTCATAAAGGAACCTGTCAAAGAAGAAGCTAAGCAAAGGAGGGCACTTTTCAGAGTGAAGTGCAAGATACTTGGAAAATTTTGCAGGATGATCATAGACTCAGGGTCTACTGATAACATCATCTCAGAGGAGGCAGCCAGCAAGCTAGGCCTATCCAAGATACCTCATACAAACCCTTATAGAGTTACATGGTTAAATAAGGGTCAAAATTTTCTTGTAAATGAGAAAGCATGGGTTTATTTTTCAATAGGAAAATATGTGGATAGAATATTGTGTGATATACTCCCAATGGATGCATGCCGCCTACTCTTAGGTAGGCCACGGCAGTTTGATAGGAAGACAGTTCATGATGGAGAGAAGAATTCCTATTCTTCCAAGAAAGGTGGGGTCACCTACAAAATTTAGTCACTCATTGATGATGAGGGGTGTACATCAACAAGACCTAATGTATTATTGCAAGGAAGTAAGGAGTACATGCAAGGTGTAAAGAATGGAGAAGGAACACACTATGCTATTATGCTTAAGCCTAGTGAAGAGAAGATGGTGGAACACGCACCATTACAAAACGAGGTGCAAGCGTTATTGAAGGAGTTTAAAGACATAGTTAGTGATGGGTCACCTGCAATGTTACCACCTCCTAGAACCATAAGTCATCAAATTGACATCATACCAAGAGCATCTCTGCCAAATAAGGTTGCATACAAGGTGACTCCTGATTAAAACAAGGAAATAGCTAGCCAAGTCCAAGAAATTTTGGACCAAGGTTTAATAAGAAAAAGCATTAGCCCATGTGCAGTACCAGTGGTTCTAGCATCAAAAAAAGGAGGTAAGTGGAGGCTATGTACAGATTCAAGGGCAATTAATAGGATCACTATAAGGTATAGATTTTGCATTCCTAGGATTGAAAATCTTATGGATTGTTTGGGAGGAGCAAGGTACTACACTAAGTTGGATTTGAAGAGTGGGTACCACCAAATCAGAATTAAGGAGGGGGATGAATGGAAAACATCATTCAAGACTACAGAAGGGCTCTATGAATGGTTGGTCATGCCCTTTGGGCTTACCAATGCCCCAAGAACCTTTATAAAGTTGATGAATGAAGTGTTGAAGGAATACATAGGTATATTTGTAGTTGTTTACCTTGATGATATCCTCATTTTTACTAAGACAAAGGAAGAACACCTCCAACATTTGAGAATTGTGATGAAAAAACTCCATGAGGAGAAGATATCAATTAATTTGGAAAATTGTGAATTTATGAAGCAGGAGTTGATCTATCTTGGGTTTGTGGTGTCTCAAGGAACCTTGAAGATGGATCCTAGAAAAGTTGAAGTGATACTAAGCTGGCCTTTTCCTACATGCAGCACTGAGGTAAGGAGTTTCCATGGGCTTGCCCAATTTTATAGGAAATTCATTAGAGGTTTTAGTGAAATATGTGCACCAGTCCTAGATAGAATTAAAGGTGGAGTGAAAACTAAATACAATTGGACTCTAGTGGCTAGTAATGGTTTTGAGTGGTTGAAAAAGAGAGTGGCTACACAAACTTTTTTTTTTTTGCCAAATTTTGATAAGTTGTTCACCCTAGAGTGTGATGTAAGTGGTATAGTTGTTGGGGCAGTTTTGAACCAATAGAATAGGCCAGTGGCATTCTATAGTGAAAAGTTGAATGATGCTAAGAAGAGGTATTCCTCTTATGACCTAGAGTTATATGCATTGGTGCAATCCTTGAGGAAGTGGAGGAACTATTTGTTGCCAAAGGAATTTGTGGTTTATACTGACAACAAAACTTTGAGTTTTATCAATTCTTAGGAGAAGTTGAGCAATAGACATCTCAAATGGATGGAATATTTGTAGGCCTATACCTTTACAATCAAACACAAGATAGAGCAGTTAAATAAAGTAGTTGATGCTTTAAGTAGGAGACTCTTGATAATCTAAGAGGTGCAGCTACAAAGTATAGGTTTGGAGAGCTTCAAGGAGCTCTATGAAGGAGATGAAGACTTCTCGGAAGCATACAAGGTATGTAAGGATTTCAAAAACCATTTCCATAGTCAATTTGTAGACTATACCATTTAGAATGATCTCTTATTCAAAGGAGGATAGCTATGTATTCCTAGGGGATCTATGAGGGAGAATGTGATACAAGAGAAGCACAATAAAAGCTTAAGTGGCCACTTTGGCCTAAACAAGACACTAGAAATAGTACAAAGGTTCTATTATTGGCCTAAGATGTAGAAGGACATCAGAAAGTATGTGGTGAAATGCTTGGTATGTCAGAAATCTAAGGGTACCTCTTCTAATGTGGGTTTGTACCAACCTCTACCTGTTCCTAATAGGCCTTGGGAATGTATTAGTATGGATTTTTTGGTTGGGTTTCCTAGGACCAAGACTAGTTTGGATAGCATATTTGTGGTGGTAGATAGGTTTAGTAAGATGAGCCATTTCATTGCTTGTAAATGATGCTAGTCATATTGCACATTTGTTCTTTAAGGAAGTGGTCCGGATTCATGGTTTACCCATCAACATAGTATCTGAAAGATATGTAAAATTTATGGATCATTTTTGGAAGACCTTGTCGACAAGGTTAGGAACTAACCTATCATTTGGGTCAGCCTACCATCCCCAAATTGATGGTCAGACTGAAATTATCAATAGAGTGATAGGTAATCTCCTTAGATTCTTGACAAAGGAGTATGGAGTGATGTGGGAGCAGTTGTTACCATAGGCAGAGTGTGCCTACAATGACATTGTTAATATGACAACAGGAAAAATCCCCTTTGAAGTAGTTGATGGGATACACCCTAAAGGTGTGTTGGAGTTAAGACACTTGGAACATGAGGAA
Source organism: Thuja plicata (assembly GCA_018584345.1). Taxonomy (NCBI): domain Eukaryota; kingdom Viridiplantae; phylum Streptophyta; class Pinopsida; order Cupressales; family Cupressaceae; genus Thuja; species Thuja plicata. The sequence goes on from MU226464.1 coordinate 101,477, forward strand.
GGTAAGAGTGCATATGTAGAATACTTCACTCAATCAATGAAGGAGGTTCATGACCAAGTGAAGAAGCAACTCCAAGAGGCTACACAAAGACTCAGCCAAAGTTGATGAAGGAAGAAGAGATATTAAATTTGTTGTAGGAGATCTTGTAATGGTACACCTTAACAAATCCAGACTGCAGAAGGGAGTCCCCATGAAACTTCAAATGAGGAGGATAGGTCCTTGCAAGATTCTTGCAAAATATGGGCAAAATGCCTATAAAATAGACTTGCCATTAGATTTGGAAATATCACCTATCTTTAATGTGCAAGATTTGGAAATCTATAAAGTTCCTACATCAGTACAAACTGATTCATAGTCAGACAATAAGGAAATAAAAAAAGATGTTCAGATTTCACCTACACCAACACCAATAGCTGTGAAGATTTTGAACTCTAGAGTGAAGAAAAAGACTAGAAAAGGAACTTACATGGAGCATCTCATTCATTGGGAAGGAAAATCAGAGGCTAAATCTACTTGGGTGGCTGAGAATGAGTTCAAGAAGCAGGGAGTTGATCCTAAGCTCCTGTCACCAGAGGTGACTTAAGTTCTTAGCCTTGGTAGTATGGTGCAGGAGCACCCTTGAGAAGCCAGTCAGATTGGTGGTCTCATGTGATTTTGGGTGTGTGGAAGTGTTAAGGACCCTCTTGAAGGGAATTTTAATTATATAAGGTCATGTGGACCAAGTGTGGTCGAGTTAGTGTTAAAATTGTGCTTTCGGTTAGGTCAAAGTAATGCATTTTTGCTCATTAATGGCATTGTACTTGATAATGTGGTGAAGTGGAAATTTGAGGGTTTTCATGTTTTTAGGGTCCTATGATACCCTAAGAGGCCTAACTAGGGTTAGTTAGGTCAGATTAGTGTCAAAACACTTGAAAATTGCAAATATGTAAAAGATGTCAAAATGTTGCTATGCAACATTAGCAACTTTTAAAAGTTGCTGACAACATTTTTCGTTGTCTTAAGGGCTTCGAGGTTTAAGTTGTTTTTGAACCCATCCAAGGAGTGAGGCATGCATGTTGAGGGGATATAAGGAAGGAAAACCTTAATTTGGGGGGTTGGAAGTCATTGTACGGATTTTGGGTTTTGGAGGCAAGCAGTTTTGGAATGACAGAGTAGCAAAATTGAAGAAATTTGTATTTTCTTGCTATGCATGGATTATATTGAATATTGTGATCATTTGATGCCATTGAGGGGCATGTTTTAAAGTTTTTTAATAAGCTATTTTTCTCTGTAATTACTTTTCTTTTGGTTTTTGTAAATTAGTTTATTTTAGACAGTTTGTTGTCCAGTTCTGACAGAGAGGCAAAGATGTGGACCTAACTCCATTTCCCACCATTGGTTCTATAAGGACACTTGGGAATGGAGAATAGGTCCATGGAGATTCAAGAATATGGAAGGAGGAGCTCTAGAAGTGCATGCAATGATTTTTAAGGTCTTTCCCTAGGCGAGCTGAATGAGAAGCCCAGCTAGGAAGACCAAGTAGAAGTTAGTGTAAAATTGCATGAGGCTGTTTTCATGAGCCAAGAAGGCCATGGATGTAATGAATGATGTTTTTCAGGTACTCAAGAACAAGGATCACTTCCCAAGAATTCATTTTATCAAGTTTTGAAGCCAAAGACCCAAGACTGGTAAAAAAACAAGGAAGAAGCCCTATTTCAGAAATAGGGTGTATCCACAGAGTAGGACCCTGAAACCTAGAAAATATTGGTGGGTTTTTTCCTTACATGTGAACTTCCAAAAAATTTCTAGGGGTCCTTTGAGGAGTTTTATTTGTACTAGAGATTGCCTAGATTTAAGGAGGCCTAATTGTCAAAAAGGCTACAAGGCCTAAATCTTAGGAATCTAGAGCTCGATTGGTAAGGGAATATCCTTGGAAAGTTGAGACTCCATCTTGGAGTCAAGAATGGATTGTAATGAAGCACTTGACCTCCTACAACTCAAATCAATGGTTAGGGCTTGGAATGTGTAAATTTGAAGACTTCTTGTAGAGAACAATGTGTTGGAACCTGACAAGATAGGTAGTTTCTTTGTATAGGGAAGAAGTATATCTTTCGAAGTGTTAGAGGGTTGATTGAGGAAGCCCTAAGAGGTCCTAGGAGTGACCTAAGAAGAGTTCAAGAAAAATCATAGAGGTATCCAAGAAGCACCCTATCATGGTGAGAAGGAGCAACCCAAGTGGGAACAAGGAAAATAAAACCTCTTCTAATCCACTATAATATTGAATACCTTATTGAGATTAAATTTTTGGAGGCCTAATATCTCTTGTGCCTGGAAATCATGGGACTATAAGTCTCAATAGTGCTTGCACTACCACATTTCCTTGTATGATTAATAAGTTATCATTGGAACAGATGCCCTAATTAAATACCTCTTATTGTAGTGGCCAAATAAAACCTTTCTATTCACTGACACAGGGGGAAACGCTGAAGACATTTCATACTTCCGCGACTCTTAGTAGAGAAAATGGTCCCTTAGAAAGTGATTACCCTTGGCATTTGAAGCTTGGTGTGCATAAGAAGTGAGTGCATTGTAACGAGGAGCCAATGCTACCAAAATTCTAGGCTATCTGATTTGAATAAGTGTAGCTAGATTTATCCAAGTGAGGATTCAAGAAGTATTTTCCTTCAAGCCTAGGTTGTGGTATGATTGTTTAATTTTTTTGACAACAACCATTCTATCTGACGTGTTTTTTCAAGTGCTAAAGATTCAAATATGCAAAACATTTCAAGACCTCTTCAAAACATTCAAAATGGTTTCAAGACACATTCAAAGTATTCAAAATCTTGTCACAAACTTTGTGAAAAAATGAACTTGCATTGAGATCTTGTTGCTTGCATTTTCATTATCCTTCCTCGTTTAGTTTTAATTTACATTTTTCATATCATATCATCCTCCCTTTAGATGTCCAAATCATTGTCATAGTTGCATATTGCATTCATAATTTCATATTGCATTGATATTTCCTTTTGCATATCTTTTCCTCATTTTGCACTTAGAATCTTTTAAAACTTCACAAAATCCCACAAAAATGAAAATCTTAAATTCTTTCCTTATTTTATTGAAAACATGATCTTGACTTGGTCCCTTTATCCATTTATCCTCATTTTTCCCTCTATCATTTGGTCAAATTTCATCTTTGTCATGGTGAATTTGAATTAGTCCCTTTTTATTCAATTGTCCTTTTCATCACTTTTAAATCAAGATCCTTATTCAATTTCCTAAGATTATACTCTTTGGTTTGCATTTTCCAAAGATTTTTCAAAGTAAAAAAATCTCAAAAACACAATTGCATAAGCCTTAGATTGCTTTGCATAATCATTAAAAGCTCAAAAAATTTCATTTGCATAAATCATTTTCATACCTTAAGTTGTATTCTCATTCCAATGTCTCCTAAAAATTAACAAAAACAAAGTTGCATTGTGCATTCTCTCATCCTTATTTGCATTTAGTCAGCATGCCTATTGTAACAAGATCTCAAAGGCAAGGTTATTATCAATCCATGTACATTTCAAATGAGACACAAACACCTTTTGATCCAAGACAATGTATACCTTTGCAACAACAAGGTTTTGACCCAAATATCATGTACACTTCACAACAACCTCTTGAGCTAAAAAAAATGACGTTAACGCAATCAAAAAATCAATTACATCAATCCCACACATAATTGATCCAAAGATTGCAAGCAAAATTGGATAAAGAAAATAAAATCTTGGAAAAGAGGGTAGAAAATATGGCCAAGCTCCCTAGATGTCCAAATTATTGTTTTGATGACTTTCCATAAAATCTCTTATTAACAGATCCAAAATACCAAAAATTATTTCACAACTAAATGAGGTAATCAAAATATTCAACCAAGCTCATTTGATCATGTTCAAGAGAAAACATTTTTTGACCAAGTTCCAAATCAAGACTTTCAACCAGAGTGTGACATAATTCAATTGGGGCCACCAACTAATTATGAACCAATATTCATTCCAATATAATCAAGTATGCCTCAAGAAATCAAAAAACCTCTTGTGTCAGTCATGCAATCAATTCAATCAATACCTAGGTCATGAATTTTTTTTTGTTCAAGAACGTCACATGTCAATGAATGTCCTTTTGAATCCTCAAATTCACCAAAGTTTTCTCAAACAAAAACAAATTCAAACCTGAAACATTTTGGACATCAATCATGCATAATCAATGAGAAACCTTTTGTTGAACATGTTCAATCCAAAAATATTGTACAACATGTAAATATTGACGGGGTATCACCAACAAGATCAATCAAGTAGGGTAAGTTCAAATCTAAAGTTTTAAAGAATTTGTTTCAAAAATTGGATTGTATATATGAAGATCATAAATAATATGATCTTCTTATGTATAGAAAAGCCTCCTTCTAAATAAATCACATGGATGACACACCCATTTCCTATCAATACTTTTACCTTCAAGAAACATCCATGTCTCCCTCCACTCCTTCATCCCCTCAAGCTTCACAACAAAAATTTCCTCAATCTCCATCAACTCACACTTCCAATGATGAACCTTCCCAAAGGACTATCTATAGAAGTGTATAGTCAGAAAATGGAAGCACTTCCATTATAGACTAGTTTAGCCTTCTGAGTAAATGTTTTGGGGCTATGTCAAGCACCTTGAAAGGATCTCTGACTTGGATCCATATTTTTCCCCTATTCTACCCCATTTCCCACTTTTTTCAGCCTGTTTCTAACACCTTAAACTAGAAACTAAGATTTTTGACCTCATGGTCAAAATCGACCTTTCTGGGTCAAGGTCAACCTCACCCTTGACCTAGGTCAAGGTCAACCTTGAAATTGACCTAGGTCACAATCGACCTTTTTTGACCTAGGGTCCAAATTTTAGATTTTTGGGATTTCCAGATCTCGGGCTTTGGAAAAGTTTAATTCCTACTTCTGAGTTGGCTATTTCGGTCTTTGAAGCAATGATTCTTAAATTATATTTAATATAGGTCCTCTTCTATGGATATAAGTCTAATGTAAATTTAATTCTCCTACGTAGGCCTCTCTAGAAGATTGTGCCCTAGATTCATATGTAAGGAAGGTTTCTCCTCTCATTTTCTCTAAGACTTGATAACCATCAACTAAGTGAAAGCTAAGGAGCAAGATTTTAAGAAAGCATCTATTCTCAAGCATTCAAGCAGTCAAGCATCCAATTCATCAAGTACATCCATTAATAGCCATTGAAGGATTCAAAGATCTATGGAGCTCTCTTGTTGAATATTTGTCCATCCACATTCCTCCAAGCTTCTTCCTATTCCAAGATCCATTCAAGATTGGTGTTGAAGATCTACAAGCAATTGATTTGAGGCATCCTGCATTTTAAATTCTACATTCTAAATCAATTTATTGCATACATACTTTTGGATCCAAGGATTCGAATCCACCACAAGGGCTTCTATACAAGCAAGGTGAATTTTTTTATTTACTTTGTACTTATGCAATTTCAATTTGATTATAAGGTTAATTCCAAAATCAGGATTTGACCAAGGAAAACCCCTCCCCCCCCAAAAAAAAAACCATTTTGATTGTAGGTATAGGTTTGGAATAACATATTGGAGTGCATATTCAGATGCTCTTTTTGGAAAAAATTTGGGATTCAAAAATAAATTTTCAGTCTGAGACATTTTAGGTCGATTCTTCCCTAGGTCATAAACAAAATTTTTGGGTCAAGGTCAACATTGACTTGAGCATACAAATTGGAACTGTGTCAGAATAGAAAAAAAATTTTGGGTTTTATAGATCTCGCAGCTTTAGCTCAAGATTGTGAAAATTAATAGTTTTTGAGACCGTCTAATAGGGTTTTCAGCAGGTTCATTTTCAAAGGTAAGTATTTTATTTCATATTCCTTTGCAATCATTTCCAAATTTACACCCCTTCTCAATTACAATCAATATGTGCATAGGGTCACTTTTATGAGAAAATATCCATTGTTCTAAACCCTATCCATATTTTCTCCTTTATAAGAAGAAATCCAAGATATTCCCATTCTTGATGCACTTCCATCATGTGCTTCCAAAATGCTAAGTAATCTCATTCAAGAAAGTCTCTTTCAAAGTCCATCTCCTTCATATTAAAACATTGATCCCTTTCCAAATTCCCTCTTGCATGTCCAAAGTAATACACCATGTCAAGAGGATGATTAAACATACAAAGAAATGAGTCATAATATTAATTAAGATCAAGATCCCAACAATGAAGAATCCTCTCTAACTATTGACCAAGATCCCATTTCCCTTGAGCCTCATGATAATATCATTATCTATATCTTTCCTATCAAAGATTATCCCCTTCCATATCAAGACCAAAATTTCCTTCCAAGTCCCATTGACCTTCCACTTCCTAAGAAATATCATGACCTCCCTTCTATTTCTTCCCATGATCTCATTCCAAGTCAAGATCAAGGTGTCCCTTCACCTTCATGTCCACAAAAAGATCCCATTATCCCTCTAGATCCTCCAAAAGATCCCCCTATCCATTCATTTCCTTGTCCTACTCCTCCAGATCCCCTACAAGATGTTATCCTTGCAAATTATCCTATCATTGCTACTATTCCATCGTAGGATCCCATGTTTTTCCTCTTGACCCCCCTTGTGATTTGAGCTAAGATGAACCTCCTACAACAATATGGTGAAAATGCACGAAATAACAGAATATGGAGCAATAGTAGAACTTAGAGTGAATCTATTGATCGCGGGCCACTTTGAGGGGGTAACCTCCTTTGAGAAAGCTCAATACAATAAATTCATCGATACCCATCAAAGGCCTCAACATAAACTTATATATTAAGTATAATATAGAAAAGTAATACTACCTATGCATGTGGGATAGTAAAATATACTCACGGGATGACTTACAAAGCATATGCGTCCAACAACACTACACTAACAAAATAAACAAAAGGAACACACAGGTTCCTAACATCCCCTGTCTCATAGAAAAAATATTTGTCCTCAAAGCTTAAGGTGTGGAAATTATTGCTGAATCTGAAGAAGGGGTTCCCATGTAGCATCCTCTGGTTGCATTCTGTGCCACTAAATCAAGACCTCGGAGATGGAGCAAGAGCAAAGCTGACGAGTGTGTCGGCCAAGGATGGCCTCAGGCTCTAGGATAATGGATCCTTCCTTATCCATTTCAGGGAGAGAAGTTTGTGCTCTGACATTGGTACCAAGAACTTGCTTAAGACAAGAAACATGAAATACTGGATGAATGCAGGAAGAAGGAGGAAGTTCCAGTTTATAAGCAACTTAACCAATCTTCTGCAGAACCTTATATGGCCCATAAAATTTTGGGGCTAGCTTATGACGCCCTTTAAGCTTCAAAGAGGATTTCTTGTATGGCTATAGATGAAGAAAAACCATATCCCCAACTTGAAACGAGCACTCAAAACAGTGTTGATCTGCCTGTTGTTTCATTCAATTGTGGGCCATGTGAAGATTATCCTGTAAGGTGTGAAGAATCTGATCCCTGGTGCAGAGAACTATGTCAACTGCCTGGACTGGTGAGCTACTAGGAGTGTAGGGAAGGAGCACTGGAGGTGCCTGACCATAGACTGCTTCATATGGAGTCATTTTAGAGGCAGTGTGGTAAGAGGTATTGTACCACCATTCAGCTAAAGGAAGCCACTTGGCCCATTGATGTTGTTGTTCAGAAGTGAAGCAGCAAAGATAAATTTCCAAGCATTTGTTGACAATTTTAGTCTGACCATCAGTTTGTGGGTGATAGCATGAACTCATCTTCAGTTTGGTGCCAGTTTGCTAAAATAGTTCAGTCCAAAAATGACTGGTAAAAGTTGCATCATGATCTGAGATAATGGAAGAAGGGAGGCCATGAAGACGGAAGATTTGGTCCATGAAGATTTGTGCAATTAAGGAGGTAGTATAGGGGTGGTTGAGGGCACAAAAATGATTATATTTAGAGAGACAATCAACCACAGCCAAGATCACTATCTTGCCACCTAATTTAGGAAGCCCTTCAATGAAATCCATAGAAATATCAGTCCAAATCCAGTAGGGATGGGAAAGGGTTCTAGCAAGCCAGGAAGGAGGGTCGTTTCACCCTTGTGGCATTGGCAGGTATCACATTTAGCCACCATCTATTGAATCATTTGTTTCATTCCTTTTGAAAAGAAGTTTTGCCTTGCCCTCTCATAAGTTTTGAGGAATCTTGAGTGCCCTACCAAAGGAGAAGCATGGAGTTCATAAAAAATAGCATGTTGCAGATCTGGATTCTAAGGAAGCACTAGACGACCCTTGTATCGGAGAGAAGCACCATCCCAAGAGTAATGTGAAATAGAAAAAGGATTATTGGCCAACTAGTGAATGATTTTAGATAAAGAAGAGTCACTGACATAACCTTGCTGAAGAAATGGTAACAAATTGGGAATTGGCATAGAAATAGGTGAAAGGGAAGCTTGATAATCAAATGTGTGAGAAAGAGCATCTGCCACAATATTTTCCTTACCCTTCTTGTAGGTGATCTCATAATCATACCCCATGAGTTTGCTGACCCATTTTTGTTGTGTAGGGGAGGATACCCGTTGTTCC
>MU226464.1:114119-143065 GCA_018584345.1 Thuja plicata
GACTGAGATGAACCTCCACATGCAAAATCAGAACATTCCGAGATCGTATGGCCAACTTACTAAAAATAGAAAGTTTCCATAAATAGCAGCTCTGCACAAGGTAGCCCTTATTGAAAAGAAAACAGAATTATTTTTGGGTGATGCAAGATTGCCCTTACACCCAGGATGCTCCTGCATCAATACAATAAATTTGTCGATACCCATCAAAGGCCTCAACATACACTTATATATTAAGTACAATCTAGAATAGTAATACTAACTATGCATGTGGGAGAGTAAAATATACTCACGGGATGACTTACAAAGCATATGCATCCAACAACACTACACTAACAAAATAAACAGAAGGAACACAGAGGTTCCTAACACGAGCACATCTATGCAAGTCATTCATGAACCCCTTACACTTCAAATGGGTTCCCCTAGTTCTATCGAGTCTAGTCAACTTCATGATCCTACGATATCTTCCATATCATATCCACCTAATAATGAACTCACATCTTGTAGCAAGTATCCCACTATTCAAAGAAATCATTAACAAGTCAAAAGGTTAGACCTCCATGCAAAATATATATTAGAACCCTTCTATGTCAAATAAAATTTTAATGGTCATGGTCTTAATAGAAAATATCAATCTCAAGGTTTGGTATTCCTTCAAAATTCAATTCCTAACATGTACCTCCCCCTTCAATCCTTCCATCCATCTCAGGTCCATATATTCTTTTATCCACTAGATCACAATCCCCTTATCCTTTCCCACATGCAGGTCAACAAAGGCACACATCTATGAGAACCCTCCATCCATCCAAAAGGCCTCCATACAATTTCTATCCATCCACAAATCCTATTCCTCCTCCAAGAAATTTTGATGCCTAACATAATGCCTATAATTCAATAAATCCACATGCTATCAAGGATCAACATGTACAGTCCAATCGACATGTAAGAACAAAGAAAAATATGACCCTAAAATAAAAAGAAAAAACTCAAAAAGGCCACAAAGGCTCGTCAAGAAAAAAATAAATTCAAAATCAATATGGGTTCCCAAATCCCTTGTGTAAGTAATGCATTCCAAGGACCCACAAAAAAATGAAACATCAAATTGCATGTGGATTCCCAAGAAGCTTCTTGAAGCACAAAGTCTTGAAGAAAAATCAAAGTTGGCATGCAAAATTTCTATCCCTCCATCTAAAGGCCTTCCATCTTCCAAATCCATTATGGGTCTTTATGTCCCAAAATCAATAACCTTTCCTCTATCACATCCATTATCTCATTTTCCTCCATCACTCCATCACCCCTCAAGGTGTGTGTCAATGTTGTTCTTGCATCCATTCCCCTCCACTCTAAAGAAATCCTACCTACATTCCCTCCATTATCAAAAACCTATCTTGAAACCCTTCATCTATCTCCAATCCTTTGTCTAAACCCTTATCCTCCTCCATCCAATTATCCATGTCATATCCATTTTTCATCACCCTACCAATGTCTTTGAGCATACTATCATAGTCATGGTACATTATTACATGAGCACCATCCAAAGAGTAAGGCGCTTGAGTTCTCCGTCTATATCATATCATGCATCCATTATTTATAAAAAGTAAAAAAAAAAAAGATAAAAAATAAATTAAAAAAGAAGGGAAAGTTGCGTTGATGAAAACTGGACAAACATGCATCTTGGTAACACAAAAAAAAGAATAAAGAGAAATAATTTCATCCAAAAGTGAAAATATGGAAAACATGTGCTTTGGTCAAGTACCATGATGAAAACTTGGCAAATAGGCATCATGCATAATTTATGAACTTCTTTCATTCCATACTATTGGCAAGTTGACTTCCTGAGGATGCATCACTCATTTTGTGTTATCATCATGGCAACAAAGTCATACTAAGTTTCTATCATGAAGGAAAAATGACTAAGTATGAAAACATGACAGACAGAGATATTCAACAATCAGCACATCAATGCACGTGCGAGAGATCGAGTCAGCATATGCACATTTAGATATATGTTCTATGACATGTGTACATACTCCATCCAGACATGCATGGTATGGAACAATAGTATGGAGAAGTTACAGACAGATCAGTAGACCAACAATCCAGGAGACAGAGCATGGAAGCTGACTAGTGTTTTGATCATCGTGAATTATTTTGTTATGTAATGGCTAAGCGCCTTTGATTATATGTTTTTAATGATGTAATTAGCATTGTTGTAAACACGCTTGAGCTGACTTGTTCGGAAGCATTGTGTATTTTTTTTTAGGACCGACTAGAGTCTTGTTTTGGGTCGCGCCTATTCAGATATGAACATATAAGTTTGTAATGTAAAGTTATGTTACAAGTGTCAATTATTATGCAAGAGGAAGATATAGAAGAGAAGTATAATGAAGTTAGTATATGATATAACTCTTTAAGAGAGTAAGAGCATTTGCACATACACGGAACTGATTAGACAACAGTGTCATCACACTAGTTCACTTTTGATATAGTGTATATCAACTTTCAGAAGGTTGTAGCCTTCATCCTATTGGGAAGTGAGCCTAGGTAGTGACCCATATACCTTTAACAAGGTTTTTGTAAAAGAATCCTAACAGGGTCAGACCTTTAACTAGGCCATTGTACTCATATTGTAATGACTACTTCTAACAGGGCAAAGGAACTTTAACAGGTTCATTATACTAGTACAATATTTGTGGGTAATAATTCCCACTGGGGTTTTCCTCTGATCAAGGTTTCCCTGTAATCATATCATGTGTTATGAGTTCTTATGTTAAGCTTCATTCAATGTATGTTTGATTTATGTTTAAGTTACTGAAAATTAATAAATAGACAAACACTGATTCACCCCCCTCCCCTCTTTGTGTTTCTAACAATTGGTATCAGAGTTTTGGTCCTCTGGAAGAAAGTTTAACCACTTGAGGAGATCATGGACTCAGCAGAAGCAAAACATCTGAAAAATAATCTTGAAGCAGCTCTTGAAGATCTTGATAGATCTGAAAAACAAAATGAAGAACTTAGACTTAAAGTTGATGGCTCACAAATGATTATCAAGAAATTAAGAAAAGATAAGATTGATAAACTCCACACAAGTTCTGAATCACTTCAATCTAAGTTTAATGCACAAAAGAAAAAAGGTGACACTACTGGTCTTGGATACAGTGTAGCACAAATTGAAATCAACTCATTGCAAGAAAGAAAGGAAGCACATGAAGCATCTTCAGAAGCAAAGAAAGTTGAAAATGTTGCAGAAATCAAAATAGATCCACCTAAAGGGGAAATCAAGCAAGTTAACAGAACTTGTTATGCATGTAACAAACATGGTCATTTGGCAAGAGATTGCAAAGAGGTAAAACCTTTCAATGGTTATTTTTTCTCTTGTAATAAGTTTGTTCATAGGGCTATACATTGCAGAACAAATCAAAGAAGAATGAATAAAAACAACTAGAGAAATCAACCTCAAAGAAATTTGCAGAACACTACATGTCAGATATGTAACTACAATGGACACACAGAAAAGCAATGCAACATGATGAATAAGAACATCAGACCTCCTATCATTTGTCACACATGTGGAAAGGCTGGACACATCTCAAGGTTTTGTAGATCCAGAACTCAAAAGCAAAAGGATCCTAAGAAATCACTATTTGAAGAAGAAGGAGAAGTCAATTTTGTTCAAGAAAAAGAAGATTCAAGCAAAATTTGGGTTGAATTAAAGAAGGACAATGATGTTGAAAAAGTAGTTGATGCATCCATAGTGGACGCACCCTCTACTTCTGCTTGAATAGACCTTCTTGGTCTTAGGGGGAGCTATTCTAGCTCAGGACCCCTATGTGGTTGGTATACTCACCTCTGAGTATGTACCTGTGGATTCATGGTTATAAGCACATAACATTGTAGTATGCATGCACGCATTGTCTCAAATGCATCGAGATCAAAGTTGCAAATTATCTAAGTAATTTGCGTACGGTTGCAAACATTAAATGCAATAGCTTTTATAAAATAAAGTAAATGTTTGATCTTCTTCACACTTGCATTTCAGATCATAGAATTTGGAGAGCACTAGAGCACTGAGCATCAAAGCACGGAAGCATAATAGATTTGGCAGTTAAGCAAACAGATAAGAAGTTGAAATAGAACCCTAGCAGTTGCACCGTTTCAAAATTTTGTAAAACCCTACTTAATCAAGTTCCAAGTAAGTATGGCAACTCCAGTAGTATTTGATATTGTAGAGAGGAAGAGATTTGTATTCAAGAAACATCCATTCAAATCCATACTGGATGATGTGGAAGGGGCTTTCTCCAAAACCCCACTAGGTGTTGTTCACATAGAAGATATCCACGCATATATTTACTGTAAGAAGGAAACAGTAGGAGATATCAGCATAGCCACTCATATGGGATCTATGATGAGACCTGACTATACATTCAAAGATGAGTTCATGCACTTGATTGATAACCCTATTTTTGAATACTCTAATGTGCATGAGTTTGATGAGCTAGAATGGGTGAAGATTTTGCTAAGCAGAATACATGATGACCTTTTTTGGATTGGTAAGGTTCCTGTGCACATTACTACAAACCTAATCCATGAATTAACCAAACTTCCCAAGACTAGACTAGTTTTTCCTACTAGCAAGGATTTCAAGAAGCAAATTGAACAAGTTTGCCTATCTAGAAGTGACAAGCGCAGGATGACAGTTGACCTTATCAAGGAAGATGGCATAAAAATTCTAACTATGATACTTGGGTATAAGTTTTAGAAAGAAAACAGGTTGAATAGTGTCTCTACAGCAACATTCCTAGCAACTATCACAATGGTGAAGGATAACACTCAATACAGCCTATGTGAGAATTTGCGCACTCAACTAATTGACAACATTCAAATCATCAAGCATGAAAGGAGAAAGACATTTAGGTTTGGATATTTGATCATCTACTTGTATTTCCATATTGTTGGAAAGGTCATAAAGCTTTACCTAGACAGGAGCAAACCCACAATGTCTCAGATTTCTCTTAAGGCCACTTTAGAGAGCAATGTAAGGGATGCCATGGATATGGATATCAAGACATTTAGGATCAAGATGCAGAATAGGTTCAGATTATTTGAGAAGATAGTTGAAAAATATAAGGATACCATGTGTTTCATGGTAGAAATAGATTGTACTTGCATGGAGGTAGTTGAACCTAGAACCAAATGGATTCATCCTCTTGGTTATGAAGTGGAAGAACATGTGTTAGAAGGATATGCAAAAGTTCTATTGTCTGCACCCAAAGATCCTAGTGAGCCAAGATGGGGCACTTACAAAGAGAAGCATAATGAAGTGGATACCATCTTACATAGTGCTGATAACAAAAGGAAGGCATCCAGAATTACATCTAACATTCTAAAAGTTCATCGACTCACTCTAGAAGATCTTGACAAAGCTAGAGAAGCCAAGATAGCCAAAGAACTTGAGAAGACTGAAGAGATCCAAAAGAAGAATAAAGTAGAGAGCACCTCTGTGCCCTCTACCACTATTGATGTAGACTCATCTCCACCTTATATACCAAGAAAGAATTCTAGAGGAAGAAAGCAAGCACCCACAAATCATCCATCATCAAGGAACACTCGGAGCAAAGCAAGGAATAATCAAACTCCTCCTGAGGTAGGATTTAGACCTAGTCTAAATGTTTTAAAGAACAAGATTGTAAATGAAGGGAGATTAGATACACTTTCTAAAGTCTATGACAAGTATCAAGAGATGGATAAGATTGAGATACATTCTATGAGCATATCTCATATGATCAAGTTTAAGAAGTCTATTCTTGAACTCAAAACAGTGATACCGATTAAGTTATGGAACATACTGGAGATCATGAAAAGACATGAAATAGAGGAAGACATGATGATTAGAGAAGAAACATTGGATACTCTTCTCTCTTTATTCTCACATGATGAGAAGGCTATTCTATTAGATCTAGTGAAGCCTCATCTCAGAACCAAGACAAGGACCTTACAGATTAGGAACAAAGAGTATGAGAAGATAGGTAAAGAGACTGAAAAGGAATTTGCACAAGTACTTATGGATAGACACATGTATCCATCAATGGAACCTACTACAAAAGTAACTCTAGCTCCTTCCAAACAGGTTATAGAACCAGTGATTCAGAAATCACCTATAATAGGTCCACAGGTTTCAGCGCTATAGTGACAATAACTTCTGATACAGAAAAAGACTCAGAAGATACTATAGTGGTTGATAATATCAAGATATCCATGACAACATCTGATAAAGACATGGACAAAGTTGATAAAGCACTTGTAAGCACTGAACAGATGTGCACTGATGATACATCTGCACAACAAGAAGAAGTTCCCTCTAATGATCCAATTGACTTGAATGAAGAAAAAGATATTCAAGGTGATGAGACACCAATAAAAGAGATACCAGCAAATACTGAATGCATGGATACTAGTTAGAATACTATATTCTCACCATCCACCCAACCATCTACATCATTATTGTCAAGGTTAACTCCTGATTCAACAAGTCTGGACACTTGGGGAGAAGAAGACCTGATCAAGATCAGTGTTCTTTCTATGGAAAAAGAAAAAGAGAAACAAGTGATGAGGAACCCTCATTTTTTGGAATCAGTGAACATATTGAATGACTGAGTGCCTGCTGACAAGAAAGTAGCCAAAGTTCAATCAGTTGAAGATGTGAGCAACATTCTGACAAACTTCAAATCACATTTTACAATTCTAGTAGACTCTGCTACTAAAATTGCAGAAGATGAATATAAGAAGGAGAGATTGAATGAATTGGTAAATAATTTTACCTTAGACCTAAAATATTTAAAGATTGGGCAATCCATACTGAAAGAATTAGCAGGTAAGGGAAAGAAAGTCATAGTAAACTGCATGGATAGAGTGAAGTTCACCTTTGAGCACATTAAAAATATAGAAGAGACATAAATCATGGTGGACAGCATCAGAAAATTAGTTGAGACTTCCATGCAATACATGTACATATGCAATAATTTCTATCAAGGTCAGTTAGACAAGATTGAAAAGGCTAAGTTGGAAATCAGCAAGCTAAGAGTCAGACAAACTTAGTTGAGAAATGCACTTGCACCATCTCTAGCAGTCCTAAATGAGAACATCAAATAGATTGATGCCACCATTGTGACATATGACCAAGGTCCTTGCATGGATTTGATGAAAATGGAGAAACTGACATATGCCCTATGCACGCATCTTCAGATAGTAGATGCAATGAAATTATTTTGGCAGAAAGAGATCTAATCTCTTCAGATTGTGTACCCTGAAGTTTACATGGAGTAAGTATGTAGAAGACTTACAAGTTTTTGAACACCTTTGTTATTAATGTCAAAGGGGGAGTAATATAGAATGTATATATATGTGAACTAGTATATGTATATATGTAAAAGATGTTATGATATACAGTTTTTTTTTTGTGTTAAGTCATTTTGAGAAACTTGGCCACATTCCTTTGTTGCCATAAATGAAAAAGGGGGAGATTGTTGGCAAGTTGACTTCCTGAGGATGCATGACTCATTTTGTTTTTTCATCATGGCAACAAAGTCATACTAAGGTTCTGTCATGAAGGAAAAATGACTAAGTATGAAAACAGGCCAGACAGAGATATTCAACGATCAGCACATCAGCGCATGTGTGAGAGATCGAGTCAACATATGTGAGTTTAGATATATATTATATGACATGTGTACATACTACATCTAGACACCCGTAGTATGGAACAATAGTGCAGAGAAGTTATAGACAGATCAGTAGACCAGCAGTCCAAGAGATAGAGCATGGAAGCCAACTAGTGTTTTGATCAGTGTGAATTATTTTGTTATGTAATGGCTAAGCACCTTTGATTATATGTTTGTAATGATGTAATTAGCATTTGTGTAAACACGCTTGAGCTGACTTGTTTGAAAGGGTTGTGTATTTTGTTTTAGGGCCGACTAGAGTCTTGTTTTGGGTCGCGCCTATTCGAATATGAACATATAAGTTTGTAATGTAAAGTTATGTTACAAGTGCCGATTATTATGTAAGAGGAAGATATAGAAGAGAAGTATAATGAATTTAGTATATGATATAGCTCTTTAAGAGAGTAAGAGCATTTGCGCATACACAGAACTGATCAGACAACAGTGTCATCATAGCAGTTCACTTTTGATATAGTGTATATCAAATTTCAGAAGGTTGTAGCCTTCATCCTATTGGGAAGTGAGCCTAGGTAGTGAGCAATATAACTTTAACAGGGTTTTTGCAAAAGACTCCTAATAGGGTCAGACCTTTAACCAAGTCATTGTACTCATATTGTAAAGACTACTTATAACAGGGCAAAGGAACTTTAATAGGTTCATTATACTAGTACAATATTTGTGGGTACTAATTCCCATTGGGGTTTTCCTCTGATCAAGGTTTCCCCGTAATCATATGATGTGTTATGAGTTCTTATGTTAATCTTCATTCAATGTATGTTTGATTTATGTTTAAGTTGCTGAAAAGTAATAAATAGACAAACACTGATTCACCCCCCCCCCCTCTCAGTGTTTCTAACACATACTTGGAAGCATGTTTCATCCATGTTTTCCTATCATATCATACCCCTATCATTATCAACTATTATCCTTGTAATTTCCTCCATTATTTATATGCATGTCATATCCCTTATCTTATCCCCCTTTTTCCAACTTTGATCTTTACAAGGTTATAGATCTCCCTAGAAGCATCACATATCCTATCTACTTTATCTTATTCACATCTCCTTTGGTCCATATTGCCTATCTTATATCCAACCTTTAATCCATATACATTTCCCTTATCCATTTTTGATCTTACATATCCTATCCATATCTTGTCGTTATTCATATCCTATTATTTGTCCTATCAAAATCCTTATCTTGGCCTTGACATAAAATAAGGACATTAAAAGCATGGTTTTTCCAATTTAAAACCTCTTAACATGTCAATTCCTTGCATGTCATCCAATGCACCATTTCATTACCCTATCATTCTCGTATCCAATATCTTATCTTGGAAAAAACATGTTATCTCATTTCTTGGATAGTCCTTGGCAACCCAAATAGAACTTCAAAGACATACTAAGAAACCTTTGACCTTCATCTGTCAATCAATAATGCCCCTACCTTTCTACACACTAGGGGTAATTTCAATACATGTTTCTCATGTAAATATTAATTTTCTTGAAAAAATCAATAAAAAATGAATATAATCCTGAAAAAAGACCATAAAAATCAAACATAATGTCCTGAAAAAAATTCAAAAACATCAAACTTGATTCTGAAAATTTTCCCTAAAAATTATAAAAAGTCCTAAAAAAATCACTAAAAATCAAATAAAGTCTTGAAAAAATCACTATAAAGCATAAAAAGTTCTTGAGAAAAGAACAAAAAATCAAATATGTTAAAAATCCTAAAAAGTAAAAATCATCCAAAATCCAAAACAACAAATGTAATTTTATGGCACTCCTTCATTTCATCATCACGTATATGATCACTTATTTTTTTCAATAAATGATTCCTTTGCAACAAGACAAACATCTAAGTAGATGAAATATAAAGACATCAAACATTGTGCTTAAAGAAATCACGTATAAATAGATAAACTATCCAATCTAGTCAACAATAAATCATATCAAACTTTCCCTATCAATCAACAACATCAATTTTCTTATTTATCAAACTTGCCATCTACATGGTGTGGTATACTCGAAACTAGACAACATTAGTCTTAGACAGGGTACTTCATTCCTGAAACATATCATCATCATCAACCAAACTATAAATTTTGACACCAAGATCAGAATGGTTGTTGACTTTCTCGGTTTAGTGAGTCTTATCTTTTATTTATTTATCTTAGGTCATGTTCCTATGCTACTCCAGGATATCACTAAGTTATGAGAGTGGTCGGGATGGTCTGTGATGCTTTATTTTATTTTTGTCTTCTACTTGCAGTGTATTCTACATAAAAATTCTGGGGCACGTATGTCATATGCTTCAGGATGGATGGAAATATTCCTTGTCTGCAATGTGTTTGTTTTTACGTAAAGGGTTGCATTATCTCCCTGACTTTTTGTGTCATGGTGTGATGCATCCATTTGTCATATTAAATAAAGCTCTATAAATAATAATGCACTTAAGAAAGCAAGTTTCATCATTACTAACTCTTCTTCATTTAATTTTTTCTTTTTACTAATATTTCTTCTACCAATCCAAGCAATCAATTTCTTTTTGAAAAATTATCCTCTTGTCATTTTCTGCCCACTTTTTCAAGCTGGCATCCTACCTCCATTCTGTCGATCCACAAGGGCATGATCTTTTTTTTCTTTGACACAATGCTTAGAATTGCATTACATCAAAGAGGGGAAAAATGTAGACCCTAAAAATGGTTTACGCCTCTGGCCCCCCTTTTTAACATGTTTTCTATTCACTGATATTGTGTCATTCTTTCATGTCATCATAACTAATTTTGGCCTGTAATTTACATCATTTTCTAATAAATTTGATCTTTTGATCATATTCAATTGTGTCATTTTTCATCATTGATAATTTTAATCATGTCAGTCAATTTCATCTTCTATATAGGGGTAAATAACCATTCATTTATTCCCTTTTCCTAAGTCCTAACCTATGACAAATAAATAAACTTTATTTATCCTAATGTTACCCCTTTTTCCTACAATTAATTAATATATTAATTAATTATTTAATTTTAAATAAGGGAATTATTATTAATTTCCTATTTCTAAATTCTAATTTTCCTTTTTTTTTCCTAGTTTCCAATTTACTAACATGAGTGGAATTAATTTAAAAATCAATTATCCACTCATTCCTTGTTTTCTAGCCGCCACTTCCTAAATTCTAGCCTCCACCTTCCCTTTTCCTTTTGTCATAATTGTCATAATTTATGACAATATTTTATTTTGAAATATTTTGTCATAATTGTCATAGTTTATGAAAAAATTCTTTTTTTGGTTGTCATATTGTCATAGTTTACGACAAATTTCCCTTTTTCACTCACTAATTTATAATTATGCATCACACTTGTCATAATTAATGACGCACTTCATTTTTCAAATTTCATGTCAATTGTCATAGTTTGTGACTTTTTTCTAATGGTATCTCAAATTTCCCTTTTGCACACTTAATTGATAAATTTATAATTCCTCTTGCAAATTCTATGAATTGAGATGATTTCTCATCATTTTTCCAACCACATCTTTCGAATCTTCTTGTTATCATGCCAAATTTATTTCATGCTATAGGTCCATCTTGTCGTACTGGGAGCAACATATAAACATTTTGAATTGAGGGAGTGTTTGAATTCATTTGATTTAGTTTATGCACTTTGTCTCAATTTGTCTTATGTTAGGATAGGATTTAGTTTGTATGCTTTTATAGGTTGTGGTGGTGATCAGGATGGAATTGGTAAATACTGAAATCTAATTTTTTCAAAAGTTTGTATGTCTCAGTAAACTGCATTTTTGAAGGTCTTCAGGGCATTTCTAGGAAGATCTTCACTACCAAAGGTATACTTCCCAAATTTTTATCTACTAATTTTGATTATCTTTCCAATGAAGTAAACGGTTCACAAATCAGACCTACGACTAGAAAGTTATGCCTTCTCTAAGTAGGCCTAAATGTTTATATAGTTTTTTTGAAATTTTTGGTAGTTTTAATAAGTTTATTTGTAATGAAAATTATGGTGACTCTTCATTTCATTTCCAAGGTATTCTAGTGACCCTTGGGATCCATCATATTTTTATAAACTCAAATTTCGAATAGAATGGATCACTTTTTTGGCTTGCAATTATGTTGTTAGGCTTCTAGTTTTTATATTGAAATTGACAATACCACAGTTATCACACTGGGTATTGTAATTTGATTCATAATTCAGATCAGTGATATTAGAGTGGGAACACTCCTTTATACCAATTTACACAAGGTCCTCCTACCAAAGATTAGGACTAGATACACAAGATTTGTCACAATATCCACCTTTGAGGCACACACAGTCGAAGATGTTAGATGATAAAAATAAGCAGTTGGTGGAAGAGGCTTTAAATGAGAAACGAGAGGAGATGATCAGTCAATTTTCACTCCTACATAATCAACAACCCTCTAAATCAAGAACAAAATTTCATGGAAATACCCCTTTCAAAGTGCAGGTAAATTTTGACATCCCAAATTTTAAAGGAAAAGTTGATGCTGAAGCTGTTGATAACTAGATATCAAAATTGGATAGATACTTTTCTATAAATAATTTCTCAGATGTAGAAAAAATAATGTTTTCTCTCCTCAAAGCTGAAACCCATGTGAAATGTTCCTGGGAAACAAAATTAGCAAATAAAGAACGAGAATTATCTCATGAAAATGGCTTGGAAATATCTCTTGATAACAAGCCCACGTGGGGAGAATTTGTGGAATACATAAAAGAAGCATACTTTTCTAAGGATGTATATGAACATAAATACATAGAATGGTAGTTGCTTGGATAGAAGAGGGATCAATCTGTGCAAGATTACATGAACACATTTCATTCACTTTTGGAAAAACTTTGTATTATGGATTCAGAGAAGCATAGAATTCTGAAATATCGTAGTGTTCTCCACAAGTATATTCAAACATAGATGGAATTTTTGAATATTGAGACATTAGAAACTGCTTAGAAATATGCTACAAAAATTGAAGAGAAATTCAAGCAGAAAGGGAAGAGGGACTACTTTTCAAATAATAAGCCAAAGGTTGAAGGTGACAATAAACCTACAGGAAAATAGGTGACCAAGGAACCTCACTTAAACTCAGCTAAGAACACATGGTGGGCTCCAAAAAAGACACAGGAAAATATAGGCATGTGGTGTGGGATGCATAAGTCCCCAACCCATAATACAAAGGATTGTCAAAGTATGAAAAATCTCATGACAAAAATATGAGGAGAGGAAGTTGAATCTGAATCATCACCAATAGATCCTTTCAAGCAAAAGGAGAATGATTCTGGCATAGAAGAAAACCCATATGCGATAGTTGCAACTGCTAAAGTAATGCATCGTGAAGATGGAGAGATACTTTTTCATTCACAAATGTGGATTGATGGAAAGCCTCTACATTTTATTATTGACAGTGGTAGCCAAAAGAATTTTATATCTAGGGAGACAGTCAAAAGAATGAATTTGAAAGTGACAAGACACCCACAACCATAATCTATAAGAATATTCAAATAAATAAACAGTGTCATCTTCCATATTCAATCAAGCCTTTCAAGGATGAAGTGGTATGTGATGTAGCACCAATGGATGTATGTGATGTCTTATTGGGGCAACCTTACATGTATCAGAGGCATGGAGTGTATGAATCCAAACCACATAGTGTTACAATCAAGCTTGGTGGGAAGAGGTTTTGAATACCAGAGGTATGTCCAACACAAAATGCTTCTCTAATTAGTGCTAAACAATGTAAATGTTTGATTTCTCAAAATGGAGCTTTTGTTCTTCTCATGGTTTGCCATGAACAAACAAAGTCAGTTGTCCTTAATACACATGCTAAGGTAGCCATAACAACAAATCAACAAAATCAGATGGATAAAATTTTGAAAGAATATCATAGTGTGTTTAAATCACCGGTGGGAGTTCCAACACAATTTCAAGTCAAGCACTCTATTCATTTAATCCCAGGCACACCACTACCACATGAGCCAATATATAGAAGTTCAATTTTGGAAAATGATGAAATCAAGAGACAAATTCAAGAGTTGATTTAGAAAGGACATATTCACCCAAGTGCTTCACCCTATGGTAGTCTAATTATCCTTGCTAAAAATAAAGATGGGACATGGAGACTTTGTATTGATTTTAGGGAATTAAACAAAATCAGTGTGAAAAATAGATATCCAATCCCTCGAATTGATGATTTGTTGGAACAACTTAGGGGAGCTAAGTTCTTTACAAAAATTGACTTGAAATCTGGACATCACCAAGTACCAATTAATCCAGCAGATGTGTGGAAGACTGCATTTAAATCTATGGAAGGTTTGTTTGAATGGTTGGTTATGCCTTTTGGCCTAAAAAATGCCACAACAACATTTATGAGGCTGATAAATGTTCTTAGACCATTCATTGATTCTTTTATGGTTTTTTATTTGGATGACATACTCATCTTTAGCAAGACTTGGTCTAAGCATTTGCAGCATGTTGAACAAGTGCTTTCAACTCTACAAAAACATAAACTTTATGCCAACATTGAGAAGTGCTCTTTTGGTATGCAAAGTATTCGATACTTAGGGTATATCATTGATACTAAGGGTGTTCATGTATACCCAGTAAAGATTCAAATAATCAAGGATTGGCCATCTCCTAAAACTTTCACCGAGCTTATCAACTTCTTGGGCTTAGCCAACTTCTATCACATATTTGTTTTTGGTTTCTCACATATATCATGTCCTCTCAATCAATCACTAAGGGGAGGAGCACAAGCAAAATTTCAGTGGACAAAGGAAAAGCAACAAGCATTTGAAGAGTTAAAGAAAATATTATGTTCAGAACTAGTAAAGGTTCTCCGAGATCTGCAACAATCATTTGAGATAGAAACTGATGCATCTGATTATGCTCTTGGTGCAATAATCACACAACATGGGAATCATGTTGCCTATGACAGTGAAACTTTTCTCATATAATACATAGGTACCCCACCAATGACAAGGATTTGTATGCTATTGTTCAGGCTTGCAAATAATGGAAACATTATATACTAAGAAAGGAAACTGTTATACATACAGACCATAAACCTCTTCAATTCTTGCAAAAAAAAGGGAAGTTGTAGAATGACAAACATCAAAGGTTGTTAGCTTATCTACATCAATTTCACCTCAACATTCATCATAAAAAGGAAGCAGTAGAAAAGTGGCAGATTGTTTGAGTAGGCCTCCAATTGTAGGTTTGACAATGGTGCTAGATTCATGTGGTCATCAATCATCCACATGGGAACAACTATATGGTATTGACCCTGATTTTGATAACATCTATAGTAATTTGGAAGAAGGAAAGTGTGTCTTTGATTTTAACTTGTAGGATGGGTTGCTCTTCCATGTTGGTCATATATGTTTACCCACTGAGGAATGAAAGAAAATGATATGGGAAGCTCACTACATCCGTGTTGCAAGACATTTTGGTATTGGTAAGACTACTGCTATCCTTCAAAATCATTTCTATTTACCAAAAATGAAGCAGGATATAATTTCATATTGTAGACACCTAAAAATGATTCATTTCCTATGCCCCCTTCTCAACATGTCTTCTATATTGTGTGTTTGATCTTTATCATTCACTAATATTGTGTCATTCTTCCATTTCATCAATTACTTTATCAAATGGATCATTTTACTAATCAATTACGATCAACCCTAAACCGATCATATTCGATCCTAAACTAATCCTATTCGATCCTAAACCATTCCAAACCTTCCTAAATCAATTCAAACCCATTCTATTCTATTCCTAATCACTTTTAGAATTGTTTGGACCCAGTCCGACCATTTTGGAGCATTGTCCAAGATCATCGATGCCTAATTAACCCAATTTACAAACCAATCAAAACCCTACTCCAAATTTGATCAATCTTGTCATCATTTTAGGAGCATTGTCCAAGTTCATCGATGCTTTGTATCCCTTTAATCAGCCATTTGATAACATTTTAAAATATCATTGGTGTTATCACTATCAATCTATCAATATCAATTCAAAAGTGTTGTTCATGATTGTCAATACTACTTCTTATCATCATTATTTCAGGAACATTGTCCAAGATCATCAATGTTTCCCCATTTCAATTTCAATCCTATGATGACATCAAATTTCATTGGGGCTTTTCAATCATTTCCAATCATCATTACGCGGGCGCATTGTCAAAGCTCATCAATGCCTTGTGATTTCTTAAACTATTCTAGAACCCTCAGAATTGATCCTAAACCCTATCAATATTATCAAAATCATTTCAATTCAACATCAACACCTTCAATTCAACCTATAATCCACTAATTTCCCCCTTTGGATGAATAACCCATAGTTTATCCTAGGTCCTAATTGAATAAATAAATAAACTTTATTTATTCCCTTTTCCCTAAGTCTCAACAATTAATTAATTTTTATTAATTAATTGGCTAATTTCAATTTATGAGATTTTTATAATTTCATAAATCTAATTATTGATTTTGAGGAATATTGAGGATATTGAATTATTAAATGGCTTAATGATTCCTAATCCTACCCAATTTCCATATCCCTTAATTGAGGATTCAAATCCCTATTAAGGTGCTTCATGAATATTCTCAATATCTCCTTATTTGATCTCTCATATATGATGCTTCAGAGCATCCCACCAACCAAATCTCTTCATTATTCATTTATTCTTGCAATCCTCACCTAATTGACCATCATTTCCTATAAATTGTGAGCTATTCCTCTCAGTCAAGGTTAACCACAAGATTTTTAGAACCACAAGAATTGTTAGAAATCTTCTAGTATTCTCACTAGAAAAACTTAGCTTTTGTGCAATTGTGTGTGTGCAAAGAGAAACATCAATCTCATTATGGAGAAGAAAAAAGGACATGGGAGCTTCCTTTGAAGGGAATTTTTTAAGTGTTTGTGCTTATGTTTATAAATTCCTCTTGAAAATAGCTTTCATGATAGATTAGATAGGTTTAGCATACTATTTAGGGTTTGTGGTTTCTTATATATGCTAAAATGCCTTTTTCTGGTCTAACAAATGGTGAACCCGATGTGAAACAACCTTAACTAATAATTTTTTTGTGTTTTTGTGTCTTTTTTAGGTTCTAGAAGAGAGCTACACAGGTGGTAGCTAGGTCTTGTGTAGGTGGTAGCCAAGTCTTGCACAGGTGGTAGCCAAGTCCTATGCAGGTGGTAGTCAAGTCCTGTGCAGGTGGTAGCCAGGTCGTGCGCTGGTTGTAGCCAGTTCCTGCGTATTTGGGACCCATACCTGTGCATTTGGATCCCATATCTATGAAGATGGCTGCTTAGCTACCCAATTGGTCATATGGTATCCTCATTTAGGGTTTAGGATCAGTTTTTACATGTTTAGGAAGCTATTCTGCATCTTAGACTTTCTCTTCTTTTTTATCTACTTAAAGGCTAAAATTGATCCTAAACTATTCAAATGAACTCTAAACTTGGTTAATGAACCCTAATATGGTCAATGAACCTCACTCTTTGATTTTCAAGGCCTAAAATGAACTTTCACATTTTGATTTGGGCTCTTAAAATGAACCTCATTTAGTTTAGGGTCTCATATAATCAAGCTTTTTTCAAATTTCAATCAAACTAGCAATCTAGCCTAAATAGGGGTGGAAATGGAATAATTTATGCAAGATCAAGCTGTTTAAGTTGACAAGGGACCTAAAATGAACATGCACATCTGATTTGGGTACCTAAAATTAATTTTAAACTAGTTTAGGATCAAATGCAGATTTTTTCCTTTAGGTGTTCCTAAACCATTTTGATGCACATGCAAGCTAATTAGGGTTTCAAGTTCAATTAAATCTTTTCAAATAAACTTAAATGACATAAATAATGAACCCTAGTTGTGTTTCTAATGGTTTTGGATGCTTAGATGTGGAAAAATCTCTATTTTTTGCAAGCTTTTACCCCTTTTTAGGCCTCTGATCAGTAGCTGCGCACTTGGTTGTAGGTTCTGCGCAGGTGGTTAGAAGCTGTACATACATGGTAGCCTATTTCTACATAGGTGGTACCCTATTTCTATGTTGGTGGTAGCCAGGTTTTGCACAGGTGGTAACTAGGTTCTGTGCAGGTGGTAGCCAGGTTCTGTAGAGGTGGTAGCTAGGTAGCTAGGTTTTGTGTAGGTGGTAGCCAGGTTCTGTGTAGGTGGTAGCCAGGTTCTGTGCCGGTGGTAGCCAAGTTCTTTGCAAGTGGTAATATTGCATTATTTGAGGGTTTCTTTTCTTTTTTTCATTCCTATCCCTATTTTTGCACATGATAAGCAATTTTTATGTGTTACTAATAATTTGTGCAACATTTTGGCAATCATGGGATGAAGATTGAATCCTAAAAACTACTAACAGTTTCAATGCAAGACGTTTGTAGAAGACCTTGTGTTTTTTGAAATTTTCATGTGTGTTTTTTGTAGTTAGCAAACACTTCAGCTTGGTGCTTTAAAATTAACCATTTCATTCATGTGCTTGAAGTGTATTTTAGTTTGTAAATCCAAGGAAATGTATGGATGTATCCTCTCCCATTGCCTTCATGGACCTTGGGTGTAAGAGAAATCCATGCAAGTCCTTTAGTGTGGCTACCTTCCAAGTGCTTTAGTAGAGCCAGCGAGAGTGGATGCCCAACCGGTAATAGGCTAAAGCCAAGCCCATCCAAACCAGGATACAAAAGATGCCATTGTGATTAATCTCATAATGGATGGGTGTTGAATGCATTATACTGGGAAAGAGATCTCCCTGAGTACCCTTGTGGTGCATTAAAACCTATGGAATGTAACTTACATAGGCTAGAACGTAACTTACGTAGGCTAGGAGGCCTCCATAATGGAGCTAATCTATCACACATATAACCACTTGAATGGAAGCCCTTACTAAACACCATGTCATAGTAGCCAAAAACCTTCTATCTGTTGGAGCGGAAGGTCGGAAACCAACTAAGAAACCCTACACTTTTGCGGCTATTAGTCGAGAAAATAATCCCTTGGGAAGTGATGACCCTTGGGACTTGAATCTTGGAGTGTCTAAGAAGTGAGTGCACTATAAGGAGGAGCCCATGCCTCCAAGTTTATAGGTTGTCCTCTATTAGCAAGCATGGCTGAACTTTGGTTCAAGTGGGGATTCAACAGATATTGTCCTTTCCATCCTTAGTTTGTGATGTGTTTGTTTCAATTTTACAACAACCATTCTTCACAATGTTTCTTGTGTTGGTGTTTCAAAATTTTAAAGAGAAATTTCAAAAACATTCCAAACCTTCTATTCTATTCTCATGCCAAACATTCCAAACATTTCAAAAACATTCCCAAACATTCTTGAACACTTTGATTCTTCCCAAAACATCTTGTTTCAAAACCTTGTGAACATATGGAGACCAAAAACATTTATCTTGGAGCCTTGCAGTTTGCTTCATTCTTGCATATTCATAGAATAATCCCTCCTGCATACATTGCATTAGTATCCTTGCATTTTCAATCTTAATCCTCTTGCATTAAGCTTGCATCATAACAACGTATTTCCTTGCAAAAATTCATCATACTGCATTTAGATCCTTTTCAAAAATTTCTAAAATCCCAAAGGAATTCAAATTTTAGGGTCTTATCTTATGTCATTGAAGAAAGAATCTTGACTTGGTCCCTTATTCCCAAATTTCAAACCCCCCTATCATTTGGTCTCACTCCATATTTGTCATGTTGGATTGGACCTAGTCCCTTTTTGTCCCTTTATCAAATTGATCCCTTTTAAAGTCAAGATTCCTATTCACTCTCCTAAGGTTGGGCTCTTAGGTTTGCAATTTCCAAAGGTTTTTCAAATTCCAAATTTTTTTTTTTTCATAAGCCTTAGATTTCATTTTTCATAAGCTCCTTACATTTCAAAAGTTGCATTTCCAAAAATTCCAAAAAAATCTTGCATTTGCATATAGTCATTATGTCAATTTTCACTAGGTTCCAAGCATCCAAAAGGCAACAAGAAACTTATCAACCCATGTTTCCATCACAAGGAAAATCCCAATTACCTCTTGATTAAAGACAATATATACCTTTGCAACAAAAATCTTTTGAGCCAAGGCAAATGACATCAACACAACCAAACAATCAATTGCATCAAGTCCATGCAAACATGATTCAAAAGTTGCAAGAAAAATTAGATAAAGAAAATAAAATCTTTGAAGAGAGTGTAGAAAAGATGATAAAGAGTAGAATGGAGATGGTCAAACTCCTTGGATGTCCAAGTGAATCTTTTGGTGAAATTGACACACAATCTCTCATTGAGAAATCAAAGATACCAAAACTCATTTGACAACTCAATGAGGCAAATGAACAATTTAACAAAGACCAATTCAATCATGTGCAAAAGCCAACCTTTTTAAACCAAGTTCTAGATCATACTCAACTCAATCAAGTTTCAAATCAGTCTCTATGTGCTCAAATTTCAAATAAATCATTCAACCAAGTTCCAAATCAAATCTTTCAACCTGACTATGGCATAATTCAAATGGGGCCACCACCAAATTATGAACTAATCTTCATTCCAATACAACCAAGTAATCTTCGAGCAATTTCACAACATCTTGTGATAATCATGCAAAGAAGACAATCAATACCAAGATCACAAACAATAACATTGCTTGAGGAACCTTTTGTGTCCGCAAATTCACTGCCAATGTCTTATCAAACAAAGAAAAATTTGAATGCGACATCTTTTGAACATCAACCAAGCATAATCAATAAGTAACCTTTTGTTGAACATGTTCAATTCAAAAATTCTTTCCAACATGTAAATAATGATGAGTTATCACAAACAAGACCCATCAAGAAGCATAAGTTCAAATCCAAAATTTTAATGAATTTGTTTCAAAAATTGCATCAAACAAATAATTTACCCATGTCTAGAAATGGCTCACCCAATAACAATCACATGGATGACATACCTATTTCCCCTCAAGACATTGACCTGCAAGAAACATCCATGTTTCCTTCCACCTGCTTGGCTAAACAATTGCCTTAGAAACACATAGCATTGGACTGCTATTTCAGGATTGGACACCCTAATGGTTTCTAAGTAGATTATTTAGTCTCATTTAATTATCGACCAGGGATGTAAACTTGGAATGGTATTTGCAAAGTATATGCTTCAAACCTTTTTGATTCTCATGGCTAAAACTATGGAATTGAAATACATTATGCTTCAGGAATCTATACTATCTCAAGTGAAATTGTTTACTCTAAGAAAATAGTAATAACAAATAGGAATTACTCTACTCATCTATGCTATAGGAACAGTCCACCAGTTCTGTTACCAGTGGCTACAGGAGTAGCAAAGTTCTATTTACTTCTAATGAACAAGTAAATAACTTCTAATCTAATAAAATGATTCACTCACCAAGTGGGACCCCTTGGATGAGTGAATAGAAATGCAATTAAGATAAGAGACTGAAACTCAAATTATGCACTCTATTCATTCATGGAGAAAATGTATTTGGAAAGTAAAATAGCGTTACAATATCAACTTCTATTCCAAAAAATATATCAACTAACTCTCAACTCTTGAGAACTACAAAAGTCAACTTATTTAAAGAGAAACTACACTACTCCCTAAATCTAGGATCACTCCATTAATGAGGATCACTAATGGATACAAAGTGCTCATAACAAAAAATGTCGAATAGTAATAGAAAGTCTTCAAGTTCTTCCCAGAATATAGCATGCAATAGTTCTAGATCTGTGCGTGATGTTTACTTAGGAACTGAATTGACTCATTCCTCCATGAAAGTCCTGCAACATACCCTTCTTCAACCGCTTACTTAATTCCTTGTTTATGATGGCGCTTTTGCAGGTGATGGTTGTTGTTGACTCCTTCAACACCATGCTGGTATTATTGAATGCATCATGACTTGATTCCTATAAGATGGTTAGGATACAAAACTTCTGACACATATATATTATCATTTAATACTAAGAAAGAAGTGTTAGTTTCCATTTGATATTCTTGCACGACATTTGGCTATAGGAATGAGACTACCCATAAACATAGCATAGGGAATAGGATTATTTATTAACATGCAACTACTTATATCCTACAACTTCTATCCATCATTTGTAAGAAAAATACATCATGTTCTTACCATCCATTTTACCTACTTATGTCCTTACATATATAAAATATATAAAACCATAAGTTTAAAGTCTCTGTTTTGAAAGCAAAATTCTAAAAAAGAAAGTAATAAAAATAGAAAAGATGGCATGTTGAGAGGCTCATCATTCCCCCCAACTGCATTATTGCTAGTCCCTATCAATCATGAAATTACGGATCCTGGCCCTAAGCATCAGGTCACTGGCGGTCTTTTCACCTAGTTCATCAACAAAATAGTTGAAATATCCATGATTGTCCCAAAGCCTATCCCACCTCTATCTTTCCTAAATCATATCATGATCTTCTAAGCTCTCATTTACTGCCAGTAAAGACTGCAAGAGGATAGGAGGTTGAAACCTTAAGGGAATCCAATAATGCAATTGTGTTCAGCCAAATATTATAAACCATGGGGCTCGGTGAGTAGAAAGAGTTAAATTTTGTGAAGAATGAGGTTCCCTAATTTTTAAGTCATGGGGCATCTGTATCCACCTTGTCTTCTAGCTGCAATCGCGGCCTCAACATCTTGTGATGAATGTTGTTCACAATCTTTGTATACCTTCTCTCTGACTGGAAGAACCTTGCAAGACCCACTAGGATTCATTGTGATTGAGATCCAATCAAGGAAAGTCCGCCTAGAACTCTGAACTTCGGGTCTCATCATGAGGGGTGTGTCTATCTCACTATCTCTATATGGTAGGGCCTAGTGCTCTCTACTAATCTCATTTTGAATCCAGGACATTGCTGCCTTCAGCTAAAAATCTCGCACGTAAAGAAGTGAATTCCAATCTCTATTGTCTAGCACAGCTAAATTGTGCAAATAGAATTCACATAACAGGTTTTTGATGGGCATGGGTGCTGACTGGAAGGCATCATAAAATTTGTGAGGTGTAGAAATTGAAGGATTTAATCCCTCTACAATCATTGTCAATTGAAAGTTAACAAATTGTTCCTTAAGGAATAGAGCATAAACTGGAGAAGGTGACCTACATGCCATTGCTGTAGGAATTAATTCACTGATCTGCTCAATTCTCCTTTCCAATACTGCAATTCAATTTATTTTATGTTCAATTTGAAAAGCTTGTTCCTCAATTATCCTTTTCAATTTTTTTGTTTCCAATTCCCATTGTGCCTTTTCCCATGTGAAATTTTGGTACAAACTCAATCCTGCTGCTAAAGGTGTGGACAAGTCCGGTGGTGGCATGGGTTCTTCCTGAAGAATATTAATCCACCTAGATGTAGATTGAGGTATTTTTACTACTTCTTCTTCAGTGGAATCATCCCCTTTTCCTTTTTCATGAGTTTTTACTAAATTCTCTGCTTGGAAAGATTCATCAATGGAAGCTTTTCCTTTCCATATGACAAGGGTTTTCATCAAATCATCCACTTGGGATGAATCAGATTCTTTGACCAATGTGTCCAATCCATCTCTACTCATTTGTCCAAACACTTCCTCAATAATGTCCTCATCTACTGTAGGGAATTCATCAGGGGGTAGGTTTTATAAACTGTCATCAGAATCCTGCTTGCCAAAGTTATTGAAAAACCCCTCTGCTTCCTCAGAATCCTTATCACTGACTATGAGGATGCAATTAATTTGTGGATCAGTTGTAGCTTCATCATTTTTAATGTGGGTTATAGTGTCACTATCTGTTCTTTTTGGAGCCATTGCCTCCAATGAGGACTTATCTACAGATTTAGAAGATTCAACATTTATAATTGAATCAAGGGTTTTGTCTGTCTTATTGGTACTAGTGGAAAGTATAGCACTTTTCCTGATAGGGGTTTGAAAAGAGATCAGAGGCTCCTTGCATTTCATCCTGCTACAGGACACCTCCTCTGTAATGGCTACAAGAGGTTCTTCTGGTGTCACCTCTTTGGGAGAGGGCAAGGGTTCCTCAGCTATTTTACCAATATTTTCATTATTAGGTAGTTTTTTTTCTGGATTCAAACCCTCTATCTCTATGGTTTTACCCTTGTCATTCATGTCAGTAGACCTAGTTTACTTGGAAGGTGAAGCACCAGGAGTGACATCAGCTTCCCTAGTTTTTCCTTTCTTTTTATCAGGCACGAGAGTACTAACATTGCAGGCTCTTTTCCTAGATAGGGTAGGTCTAGAAGAGGATGCTTTAGGAATGGGTTCTATTTTATGAATTACTTTACGAACCCCCATTGTCGTATTAACCCTACTACCCACAACCTGGCCTCTAGGGCCAACCACTCTAGGTGCTATTTCTTCCATGGCCAAGAATTCTTCCCACGTCCCAATTGATTGTTTAATTATCTCCCTTTCTATAGCTAGCTTAATTAAATAGTGATGGGAAATAGATTGAGATTTTCCTCACTATACAAGAGATGCCTTCTTTTTCACAATGTTAAAAATAAAACTAGGTAAGTTTACTAGCCTATTTTGATGGCAGAGCGTGCTCAGAATCTTGAAATGCAGTCCATGTAGGTACTTTTAAGGCCCTCATAGGTGAATTAGGATATTATGAATGTATCCAGGTGCATAAACTCCATGGGAAATGATGTTCTTGAAGTGTCCTACTTCTTACCAATATCCAACCGTGGGTCACCATGTAGGGTAAATTGTGCCCTGGCTGAGCAAAAGTCAATATCCTTACTCCATTTTTATCCTTCCTGTGGAAAATTTGAAACTTCTACCATGATTTCCTCTGAGAATTATATCCTCAGACCCTTCACTATTGCAAACCCATTGTTCAAAGTATTTAGAAATTGAAAAGCAATTTCTTCATTGAAGCCATTAAGGCTTAAGCAGTAATCCAACCATCCCCATCTC
The DNA here is from genome assembly GCA_018584345.1 of Thuja plicata. Lineage (NCBI taxonomy): Eukaryota > Viridiplantae > Streptophyta > Pinopsida > Cupressales > Cupressaceae > Thuja > Thuja plicata. The sequence continues at coordinate 138,814 of MU226464.1, forward strand.
TGAAACAATTCACAGGCGGCTGGGTCCCCAAGTAACACTTGATGATCTATAGGATCATGCCTCTGAAGGTCTCTGCCCATTGTAAATGATAAAAATGGCTCTGCAGGAGCTGCTAAGATGCTATACAAAACTGGAAAATGCAGGACTTCTTATGGACGCAAGATGTTTTTTACAAGAAAAACTAAAGTACAAAATAGCTTTTAATTCTAGGTAAATAAGCATTATTTTGAATGGTATTCATAAATACATTCACACATGTTAAGGTTTGCCACCTGAATACATCACAAAAATGCCATTATTAAGTGAACCATAGCTTTAAATTTATTTCAAATCATGATGACTTAATCACGAAAGGACAAATAAGCTCCCACATGACCACGGTCACTGTGAAAAGACAAGAAAGAAATAAAGTTTTCCTTTTTGCATGCTAAAATTGATTTGGAAATATTTGAAACAAGCATTGTAAATAGCCCCTCCCCCCAACTAAGTGTAAGGCATGGGTCCCACCAATCCTTTGCGTGCAACAATAAGAAAAAGAAAAGAACACTCTTTTCAAAATAATAAATGAATAAAATAATATATGTGCAAAAGTATGTGTTACTAACCTGAGAGTTGCTGTAGGAAGAGTGTGCTGCTATGTGACACACACTGATGGAGTGATGTAGTTGTATAGACACATGGAAGAGAGAGGAGGTGAGGTGGATTTTTATTGCAGAGAAATAAAATCATGAGAGTGAAATGTTTATTATGGAAGTTGGGATAATATCATAGCTTGGCAAAAATCTGGGTGGAAGACCTAGATGCTTGAGCTGCAGGAGTGGAGCTATCTAAGCTCTACTAGAACTTCTGCATGAAGACTTGATGAATCATAGGCTTGTGATATATCTTAAGATGATGCCCATTTACAAGGAGTTTAAATCTGACATGATCAATTATAGATAGTTGAACGACACCATTATCAAAAACTGAGACTATTTCATAGGGCCCCAACCAACGTGTCTAAAACTTGTCGAGAATATGCTAATAGTGGGAGTCATAGAGAAAATCCCAATCAAAAATGGAAAACTTCTTATCCTTGATGAATCGGTCATGCCACTTCTTGTGTTTCTTCTGTATCAGTTCTGTGTTGTGAAGTGCAGACTTCCTATATTCATCCAATCCATTGATCTACAGGAGCCTGTCCTCTTGTGCCTTGGTCAGGTTAATGTCTAACTCCAATGTCATTCTGAGAGTCTTATGGTGAAAATCAATAGGCATGGATGCATATTTTCCATAAACCAACTCAAAAGGATTAAATCCAGTACTATTTTTCCAAGTTGTTTGATAAGCCCATACGGCTTCAGGAAGGTGAGTAGCCCAATCCTTTTTGTGTACAACAACTATTTTGGTTAGAATGGCCTCTATTTCCCAATTTTTGATCTCAACCTGCCCATTGGCCTGAGGATTATATGGTGAAGATTTACCATGCCTCATCATATACTCATTCATTAATTCAACATTAAGATTAGAGGTGAATTGTGCCCCTTGATCTGTTACTATTTCTTGAGGCACACCAAAGGTAGTAAAAATAAACTCATAGAGAAACTCTGCTACCTTATGATCCCTTGCATGCCTCATTGCTTTTTCTTTAACCCATTTTGTGGCATAATTAGTGCATAGCAAGATATAAGACTTACCATGGGAAGATGCCTCAATGGGGCCAACAAAGTTGATGCCCCACTTGTCAAATGGTGTTACCACCACCTGAGGCTGCAGGGGCATTTCATCAGACTTGGTGGGGCATCCCATCATTTGGCATCATCTACAGTGCTTGGTATGCTTAGCTGCATCCTTATGTAAGGTAGGCCAGTAATAACCAGTTGTCAACACTTTGTATGCTATCCTTTTTCTGGAAAAATGGCCACCACACGACTGATCATGACATACCTGAAGGATGTTATAGGTCTCATATTCATGCACACATCTATGGGTGACTTGATCAGGACCTGTGTAGAACATAAATACAAATATCCATGAAAAGTTGAATCTCTTCTCAACCAGCAGCCAACGTTCACGCGGTAAAACATGAGGTGGTGTTCGTCTTGTAGCAAGGTAGTTAGTGATGTTTGCGTACCACATATTGTATGTTGCAACAGAGAAGAGGTGCTCATCCAGGAAGCTATCATCAATTATTGTAGGATCATCAAGAACTTGTAATCTAAAAAGGAAATTAGCCACCAGATTAGCTTTTCCTTGTTTATCAATGATAGTTATATCAAACCCCTACATGAGGAGTAACTAGCGGGCTAACCTACTAGAGATGGTAGGTTTGTTTATGAAGTAATTGATCACTGAGTTATCAGTATAAAAAAATACTTCATAATTAGTTCTATAATGTATGAATTAATTTAATGCATAGATTATAACAAGCATCTCCTTTTCAGTAATAGTATAATTTAGTTTAGCACCTTGCATATTTTTTCTTATGTAATAAATGGCATGCTCAACTATACCTTCTTTTTTACCTAAGATTGCTCAAATGACATAGTTATATGCATTGGTGTGGATATGAAAGGGAAACTTCCATTTAGGTCCTCTAAGAATAGGGGTCTTTGTCAACACATCTTTCAATTGCTGAAATGATAGCTCACAGTCAGTTGTCCACTCAAATTTTTCTTCCTTCTTCAACAGATTGTATAATGGGGTGGCAAGTTGGCTGAATTTCTTGATAAATCTCTTGTAGTAACTAGCATGACCAAGAAAACTCTAGACATCCTTTTTCTTTGCTAGAGTTGGGAGTGTAATTATGACTGCAAGCTTTGCAAGATCAACCTGGATACCAAATGATGAGAGGTAATGCCCTAGGACAACTCCCTTCTCCATCATCATTTAAAACTTCTCACTATTAAGTGAGAGGTTGTAGTCCTGACATCTTTTAAGAAATTTTCCCAAATTGGCATGAGCCTCTTCGAATGTAGTTCCATATGCAGTGAAATCATCCATGTATTTTTCAACACAGTCAGTAGCAATGTCAGAGAAAATACTTATTACTGCCCTCTGAAAAGTTGCAAGTGCATTACATAATCTAAATGGCAATACAAAATAAGAAAATTTTCCCCATGGATAGGTGAACGTTGTTTTATCCTGATCTTTTGGAGATATCTAGATCTGGTTGTAGCCACTGAAACCATCTAGGAATGAAAAATACTTCTTACCAGCAAGGTTTTCAAGCACTTGGTCAATGAAGGGCAATGGGAAGGGATCCTTCTTGGTGGCTTTATTAAGCTCCCTATAGTCCACATAAACTCACCATTTTCCACCTTTATTTGGGACAATTACAAGAGGAGAGACCCACTTGCTGTCAGAAATAGGATATATAAAGCCAACTTGTAGGAGTTTTTTCAATTCGGTCTTTACTATATCTCTTAGGGCAGGGCTTATTCTTCTTTGAGCTTTCCTAATAGGTCTGGACTCAGGACTAATATAGATCTTATGAGTACACAATTTTTGGTCAAGTCCCTTCATGTCAGTATAGTCCCATGCAAAAGCTTAATGACTCTCTTTTAAAAGCTGGAGAAGGCTAGACATCTGGGATTCAATGAGATTCTTATTGACATTCAATTCCTTACCTAAGGAAATCTATACTCTTTTAACTTTATCCAGCATAAGAAATTCTACAAATGAAGGTGAATTTGCTTCATGGGGTAACAAAGTATGGAGATAATCAGGTGTTGTAGGAAACTTAGATGTGGACTTCTTGGGCAATATTGTTTGTAGGGAACAGTCTGGGACATGACATGAGGGTTCTTCCAAGCCATACTAGTTTGGAAGGATTTCCACTAGTATTTCATCTTCCTCCTGTGAGGCCATGAATGGATCTCTACCTATAACCATAAGCTGATGTACTGAATTGGCTTTGAGGGAAGCATCTCCTAGATCCGGCCAAACAACTTGGTCAAGTTTAGCTTGGGATTTGGCTGGAGAATACATAGTTAATTTCTTGGTATCAATGCCATCAGATATGGTCATTTTTTCTGAGTGACATGCAATGCAAGCATCTGTTGTGGCTAACCAAGGCCTTTCTAGGATTAATGGGTACCCTCTGTAACCACTTGAATTTGGTCTGTCACAACTATGGACCTTATCTTCCCTAAGTGTGATCATACCCTTGATTTATGTCCAAATGACCCTGTTACTTCTTGGCATAATTCTTTTAATCAATTTAATATCCTAGGTGATTTTTATCACTGATTTATATTAACTATTATAGCCA